>JAWWLR010000127.1:29553939-29567868 GCA_035041075.1 Acraspis erinacei | reverse complement strand
TTTGTCATATCTATTTTTGTTTGCAAGAAAAATGAGAGAATTCGATTTTATGAAAAAAAATTCTCCTGGCCACAAAAATGATTTAGCCCGCATTAAACTCACAAGGTATTTTCCTCAGGATAGTACAAATACAAAAAAAAATTGGAAAAAAATATAAGTGTGCATTTTTTTAGAAAATCGACTTTTAGTATTTTCAGAATAAAATGTAACAGAATCTGGAAAGAAATAGGAAATATCTCAATTAGGTCAAAAGTTATATAAGTTTAAAGACAAAATTTGGGGTTTTTTTAAATAAAGCCGAAAATTCAAATACGCATAACTCCGAAATTTTTTTTTTACAAATCGCAAAGATACGTATTGCCTAATTTTCTCTAAAAAACAACATATTTCGTCCACAAAAGATTCTGCAGCTGTAAATGTAGAACCTGGCTGATTTGAAATGGATTCGATCGCTTATATCATTCACCTAGGAAAAAAGTCCCTCTCCCCCTTTGCACATACGATATTTTTTATAAAAAATGTATGATTTCAGACATTTCTCGAAAGACAGTCATGATTTCAGCCCTATTAGGTTCCAAATAAAGGAAGCATCATTTACGATTTTTCGGTAATATTACGGGTAATTTATAATAACTTACGTTAAATTGTGCCAAATTCAATTGAAAAATATCCATAAATTTTAGGAAATTTATCGAAATTTTCGGTAATTTATTGTCACTTTACAGATAAATATGATAAATTACCATAAATTAGCCAAAATTCAAATTTAAACATTTTTATACATTTCCGAAATTTTATGAAATTTTTTATCATTTCTGGTAATATTACAGGTAATTTAGGGCAATATTACTGGAAATGAATGGTAACTTACCATAAATTTCCCAACATTCAATTTAAACATGTCTATAACTTCTGGAAATTTTTGGTCATTTATGGTAATTTTACAGTTCAATATGGTAAATTACCATAAATTACCCAAAATTAAATTTTTAACGTTTTTATAAATTTCCAGAAATTTATGTCATTTTTGGAAATTTATTTTAATATTACAGGTGATTTATGCTAACCTAAGATAAATTACTCAAAATTCTATTTAAAAATTTATATAAGTTTCAGGAAATTTTGGGTTAATGGGCTCATTATCGTAAAATGCGAGCGCATTGATCTAAAATTTTCATTATTCACCTCTGACGTCACTTTTCACTCCCTATAGAGTAAAAAATTTTTTGTTTGAAGCATTAGAGGAGACCACCCTAGAGTAGATAATTATTTATTTAAAATACTAATGTATGTTAAATAATTAATTTAATTTAATTAATGGTTAAGACATGATATACCTGGTAATTTATTAAAATTAGAATGGATTATTATATACTTGTATTTTTACTTATAATGAATGATTATCTAATTAATGTATAGAATTTCTGAAAATAAAACCAAAAATTCATGGACCAAATTTGTACAATCACCATAAAATGATCCTATTTTAATTTGAAAAAAATATAAAAAATGTCCTCAAAAAGAGAAAAAAATTTTTGAAATAAAAATAAAAAATAGGAACGAAAAATGTGAATGCAACGAACCAAATCTCCTTCCTTCTTTTTTATATTTATTTCGTCTCTTTTATTTTTATTATTCTGAAATGACAATAAAAAAAACATTTGTAAATAATATTCACTAACATTTCGGTAGTTGTATCTTGACAAGGATGCCGTATGAGTGCCGTAACTTTGGCGAATATTATTTAGAAGTGTTTTTAAAATTTTTTTTTTGTAATTTGATAATAATAAAAATAGAAAAGATGAATGAAGTAAAAAAAAGAAGGAAGGGATTTTGGTTGGTTACCTTCTCATTTTCCTTTCCTCTTTTTTTATTTTGTCTTTCGCGTCGAAGTTTTTTTTCAGGCACTGCAAAAGATTTTTAATGATTTTATGTGATGACAAAGAATTTCCACGAATTTTAAAGGATAGTAGGGGATTTTTAGGAGATTTCGAAGACTTCAAAAAACTTTTAAAAGGATTTAGAAGAATTTTTACAGATTTGAAAATATAGAAAGGGATTTCACAGGATTTCAAAAGATTCAAAATTATATCCACGGATTTGAGAGGATTTCATATGATTTTAAAATGTTTATCGGATAATCACAGGATATTTGAATCTTACGAAGGATTTCAAGAAATTTTACAAAAGTCATGAGATTTCAGAAGATTCTAAAAGATTGCATATGGTGTACAAATATTTTCAAACATTTTAAAGGATATTAGGGAATTTTCATGATATTTCGAAGATTTCAAAATAGTTGAAGGGATTTCGATAAATTTTTACGGTTTTAAAAAGATGGAAAGGGGGTTTGATGATTCCACGAGATTTTAAAGGATTTTAAGAGATTTCAAAAGACGCTCAAGTATTTTTACGGATTTGAGAGAATTTCTTAAGATTTCAAAAGATTTAGGAGATAATGAAAAGATTTTCAAAAAAATTGAAGGATGATCATGGAAGATGATTTCATGGGACTCAAGGAATTTTAAGAAATTTCAAAAAATTTCCAAGTATACATACGGATTTGAAAGGATTCTATAAGATTTCAAAATATTTAACAAATACACAAAGCATATACGAATCTTATAAGGATTTTTATAACATTTAAAAAAGTCATGGGATTTCAGAAGATTTTAAAAGATTTCATGTGGTGTTAAACATTTTTTAAGAATTTTGAAGGATATCAAGTGATTTCCGTAGGATTCCTAAAATTCTAAAAGATTTCAAAGGATTTCGAAAGATTGTTAGGGATTCCAAGAGATGTAAAAGCGTTTTAATAATTTCACCGGATTTCAGAGGGATTGAATGAATTTTAAAAGATTACAAAGTATCACCACGGATTTCAGAGGATTTCGTAAAATTTCAAAATATTAAACGGATACTCAAAAATATCCGTATCTTATGAACGATTTTAAGAAATTTAAAAAAGTCAAGGGATTTCAGAAGATTTTAAAAGGTTTCATGTGGTATCAAACTGTTTTCAATAATTTTGAATGATATCAGTGGGTTGTTAGGAGATTTTGAAGCGATTTAAAGGCTCTTTATAGTTTTTAAAGTACTTTAAGAAATTTTAAAGTATTTTTAAGAGATTACAGAAGTATTTTCACAAATTCTAAAGTATATCAAGCAATTTTCAATTGATATCTTTTTATAGCTAAATAATTTCAAAATAAAAAAGGTGAAAATTGGAATATTGTCACGTTAACAAAATTGAAAATTGTATAATAAGAAAAAGCCTTTCAAAACTTGAACGACGATAAATTTTATCAAAAATTATAGTACGTAACTTGGAAGTTCCTTAACTTTACCATAAATTATTGTGATAATGTTTTAAAAACTTTATATGGATATAATTAGAAGAATATTTTGATTTCTTTTTATTATATTCTGTAAAGTAATTAGTATAAAAATAAACTTTTTTTTCAAAAAAATTGAAATAAATGTTACTTAAAAAATCAATTCACATTTTTTTCAGTCTATCGGTTTAACCTAAGGCATTTTGAAAGATTTGAAGGATTTCTAAACATTTCAAAGGATTTTAAAGGTTTTTCACGGACTTCTTGAATATTTCAAATCATTTTAGTAATTTTAAAGGATATCAAATACTCCTAAGAAGGTATTTTAATGGATTTGAAAGGGTTTTAAAATATTTTATAGAATTTAAAATACTGCAAGGGATTTCAAGGAATATAATTAACTTTTATTTAATTTCACGGGATTTTATAATATTGTAGTGAAATTTCAAAGAATTTATTTATATTTATTTGGAGACTTCGAATAATTTTGAAATCTAAAAACTCCAAAACTTAAAAAAATAAAATATTGTGTTTCAGGTAATGGAAGATTTATACTTGCTTTTTTTGTTTAATTGTTGACCCCGTAAAATACTCAACTACCAGCAAAACACACCAATCGCTGAAAAATTACTCTTCCATGATAAATTTACACAACTCACAGAACATCATCTCTGATGAGGAAATTCGAACTGAAACGATTTCATGAACTCAAGAACTGTCTCTGACTGGGCTTATCTGTCAGTCAAAACATCCTTGATTGATTGAATCAATCAAATTTTGACTGATTTAAATTTAGAGTGCTCCAGGTTACAAAATATTACTGAAGTGTATAAAAGGTTTCAAAAGATTTTAATGATTTTAGAATATTTAAACTGGTTTTTAAAATTTTGCAAACATTTAAAGGATTCAAAGATTTGAAATAAGTCACGCGCACCAGATTTCAAATATTTGTACACCATATCTACTATATAAAATTCAAGTTTGCGTCGTTGATGCTCGATACCGGCCACAACGGTTTGATAGGTCGACTTGAAAATTTATACACATGTAGATTATGTACTGTAGATGGTTTCTGGCACAACGCGAATCGCTAATTGATAACAGATTTTGTTTAATAAATAATGCAAAATAGCATTGACCACTTTTTCCATTTAATTTTTTTACTCCGAAATAAGTTAATGTACGACAATGAGCGCTGCATATTTTTCTATAAAATGTAATGCTCTAGAAAAAGGTCTCCTATAATTTTTTGATAAAATTACTCCTTCAAAAGTTATTCAACTTAAGACTTGGGTTTTTAATTAATTTTATAATATATTCAATTTAATTTCTATTTTTCCCTTTCCTAACTGTAAAATTGTTAAAAAAAATCATTGTTATGACTAGAGCACTGATGATTATTTACGTTGATTCTATAAGTAAAATTAGAATCTAAATAAACAAAGAATAAGTTTTCGAAGAATGAAAATATAAAAATAAAAAAAAATAAAAAATAAAAATGCCATTGTAAATTATGTTATTATTACGTTTATTAACATTTTTACTTTCTTTACATTTTTTTCGTTAAGGTAGCTTTGGTCGCATTAGGATATTTTCTTTAGTATTCACTCACAACTTGTATCAAATATTGTTTTTGTCTTCTCGTGTTGTCAAGATATTAATGTACTCTTGAGCTAATTAAACTGATCTTTGAACATCCAATTCTAAAAAATTTTATTAATTATTAATATTAATATGATTAATATTGAGGAAACAAAATCGTTACCTTCATTATTATTTGTAGCCTCGACAATTTTTCGTTTTATGATAGATGATATGCTTGGATCGAGAAATGAAAGAGCAGTTGTTTCAGCATTTAAATACCACCAATGGTTTTTAAATTTATTTAAGACAGCTTCAGATGTTTGTTTATCAATTGTTTTGTATTGATACACATCTTTAAACACTTTCAAGTCTCGATTCGGAGCCAACCCCGCAAGAGGCGCTTCATACCAAAACGGTACATAAATGAATACGATAAACAAATAAATACCCAAAAGATTTTTTTAGTCTCTTTATCCAATTAAAAAACGTCTCGAAAAAATAAATTTTTAACGAATAAATTGCTACGTACATCCAGCGAGCATGGTGAAATGCTCCTGGCTTGTAAAATTTAACTTTCTCGGTATCCATGGTACCAAGAAATATTTGACTTAGCTCTAAGAGCTCTTTATAATATTCCCGAGGCAAAATTGTACAGCGAAAGTTTTCAATTTTATCATGTGTTTCTCGTCGTAAAATTAATGATTTCCTCAACAACAGCTTCCATTATTGATCTGAGGATCTCGCAAAACACCATATACTTGACAAGTTTTCTTTCTTTCATTCTCAAATCCTTTGGAAAAAATATATATTGAGTTAGTGCGGTACCTATAAAAAAAATCAAAGTTGGATTTGACCAACACCCTTAAAGTGGATTTTTACGGTTATATTATCAGCCAAAAATGAAGCAGAAAGAAATATTATAATTCGAATTTTCTGAAGACAGTTTTTTCATTTTTAAAATTTTATAGTTCTATGATAATATAGAAAGTATGTTGAATAATATGTACACTTCACCACGTTTCTTAAAATATTATGGCTATTCTACTCATAAATTGGGCGTAAAAGTTTCTTTGGATATTCTCGATGGATTTTGGAAAATTTATGTTTGTCCCAAAGAGTTTTGGAATCGTTATGTGCAGATTCATTCACCGTTTCGCTGAATAATCCGAGTCCCAGCTGCTTCTTCTCACAAAAATGCTCAACATGGAAAAAGGCTGTATGCACTTCAGCAGTGATCCTGATTTTCAAAATTATGTAACTTTTTTGAAATTCTAAAATACTGTTTTAAAATTTTGGGTGCAGATTATTTTCAAAACATGCATTCAACATGACACAATTTTGCCCATTCGAAAGATTCTTTTTCAAACTCATGTAACATATGAGCGAATAATGTGTTCACAATACCCAATATTAGGTGCAATTTTGGTCGAAGCATAATCTCAAGGGACGTTTTGTGGCTGTTAGGTGTCAATAGTGGTGGATAAACATAATAAAAATAGTTTTTCGTTTGTAATTTTGAAGCCCCTGCCTCAGGCCAGTTCATGTAGTTCTGCAATGTATTGCCAATCGTCCTGTAAGTTCCACATTGTACGAGTTGATGTTTTTCCGCATAGCACCACGTACATGCATGAAGACTGATGTGAGAAATAATGCCTACCAGGATGTTTGCTAGCTTCAAATCACTGGCGATGGTTCCTTTGAATGCATTGCTATTTAATCCAGTCCATCGTAGCGACAGATTTTCGTAATTTTGTTGCGAACATGGAGCTGATGCAAGTAAAAACGTTTTTCTACGCCGGAATCCTTGAATCGCTTTGTGGAGATTCCCTGGACCTCGATCTCACACGGAGAGACGTTTGGTAGATCCACTCACCCAATGCGCACAATTTTCGCGCCAATCACACAGTGGAGAGCGTCATTTCTGTTTCTCGTAGAACTTTTCCACTGATTCGGGAGAACCATTACCCCGAACAGGTCAAACCGTTTAACCAACAGTGTAGTCGAGACGTTCTGCACACCTGGCGCTTGCGTCACAGTTCCGCGCTTACGCAGTTTAAGCAAATTTAGCACTCACATTCCGGAGCGACTGATTTCCGCAAGTTTGGAGTAACCATTTCCCCGAATCTGGAGCATACGCCACACCAAACCGAAGTGCAGCAACTCTATCACCGCTAGCGCGATGGTTTTACCTACATTCTCTCCGTACACCATACACATTCTTCGTTAAGTAGTTAATAAAAATAGTATCAGTAGAGTGAATGACGCCTGAAAAAAAAGACTTTGGATACTAATGCACCAAGTACCTGTGTCGGAGCAGTGTTGCGGAACTACCGTGTTATTTAAATAAATAATACGATAATTCTAGATCAATATAAAAATTGTATAACCCCTTCCTTACACTACTCCCTTCCCCATCGAATGAGTTGCGCCTACCACGAAAGGGAAACGGCTTAATGGTGTAATAGTAATTCATCCCAATCGACACCAAACAAATCCACTCCGACCCCCTGCAATCAAATTAATTCCAATCCAATTGAATCCACTCGATTCCAATCCATTATAATTGATTCAAATCCAATTAATTACAATCCACTAAATTAAAATGCACTGCAATCCTCTTTAATCAAATCCAAACGAATTTAATAAATTCTATTTCATTCCAATGAATTCCAATGAATGCAAATCCAATTCCTTCCAACCCATTAATCCGCTCCATTCCACTCCATTTCATTCCAATATCATTTATTCCAATCCACTCCAATCGAATCCACTTCGATCAATTGAAATTCACTCCAATCCTATCAAATCCCATCCAATCCATTCTAACCCAATCCACTCCAAACCATTACAATCCACGTAAATTTAATCCAATCAAAATTAATTCTCGAGACGAAGAACGATTCACACATTATTTTTTATCACACCAGTTAGCGCAAGTGTACTTCTACATGGGACAGTTGGGTCTACATGCCAAAGTTGGGATCGAACAAGAAAGTACACATATCAGCTAATAAGACCGCAGTCTCAGTTACTTTATAGTACGATGTACCCTAAGTAAAAATTTTACGAAATATCCCAAAAAGCGCTATTTTAGGTATCGTTGGCAGTACCTAAAATCGCACTTATGACATTCTTAGAGTAACTTTAGCGTGGAATCCAGTGGTGACGTTTAATTTGACCTTGAGCTTGAACTTCAAGGTTATTTGAAGCTCAATTTAAAAAAATAGGAGTCTCTATTTTTGACAAAGGCAATCGAAAGAGCTGGAAATTTTAGTCCAAACATGTATTCAGTGCATGGGCCAAGGATGACATTGACCTGGACCTTCAAGTTGACCTTAAAATAACCTTGAAGGTCAAGGTGAAGGTTAAAATCAAGGGCACCGCTGGACTCGTCGTTAAAAGTTACTCCAAGAATTACCTTGTCCCTTTTGAAAAAATATTTTAACAGAAAAATTATTTAGGTGTTTCGTTAATTTTTGGACACCATGTATGTGAGCTTCTAATGCAGATGAATATTCGCTTTTTCGAACGATCGACATTCTGGCAGAAATAATAAGTCACATTCAAGTGTGAATCAATCAGACACGTATTATTTTTAATTTTCACAAATTTCAACAGCAAGGAAATACATGTTTATTTGTAATAAGGAGGTTGGTATTCTGTACTGAAAATTATTTTTCTTTGTAAAAAATCTTTAAAAAACATTTCAGAGCATACTTTAATATTTATTGGCTAGACGATAATTGCCTGTTGACAACAGAAATCTTGGTCAGCGAACGCCATACAGTTCTAGAAATATAAAGAAGGGCACTTTTTAAAGTTTCAGCAAGAAATGTTTGAAAGTGCAATTTGTCATAAGTTTTTAAAACACTCATTTTTCTAGCTCGCCTACAACAAGTACTGAAACCATACACTCGTCGAGTAAGTCCCCCTTCTCTCCCTAGAAGCATAATATACTATTATCTAACACTAGCATGATTCCCTGGCTTCTTCGTATATATTTTAATGAAATTTTCGCCATTTTATCCGCGTGTGCACTGTGCTGCGCCGCGCCGTGTAATGATTATTAAATATTTTAAGCCTAGGATCAACCCTCTCGATTAAAACAAATTCAACGGAGAATATTTGAACTTGGAACTTCAAAAACTGGCTTTTCGAGAAAACTGAGTCTAAAGTTATCGAGGGCCATAAGCGTAAGTTTTAAGTTTTTTGTTGAAACACAAAAATGTTTCCACTTCCAGTGTCTTCTGGGACTTAAGCATAATGTCAGAGGATAGAGCATATCTTGAAGTATAACTTCCCATTGGAAACCAAAAATCGGTATTTTCACCTCAGTTTAAAACATGTTAATATCTCGTAAATCACGATCGACAAAGTTGGCCTTTTCCTCGCCAACCGTCTCATATAATACGTATAATTTTAGTAGATATAATATATTCTCGAATTTATTAACCTCTGGAATCACTGTAAAGAACAGAATAAGTTTATCGGTGTCTTTTCCAATAAATTATAGGACTCAGGAAGCAGATCATAATTGAATTAAAGTTGCGATTATGCTTTATATTGTCTTTTCAACTTCTTTTCGAGTTTGTAAAAGATATCAGTTTTGAATTGTTAAATTCTATTTTTTCTTCCTTAAGTTAAGATCTGGCTACACAGCCATATAGGAGTAGCTATAGAGTTGAGTCCAATCAACCGGAAAAAATTGCGGATTCCCGTACTCTTCCTCTATCATTGAAAGCAGAATTCGTCGTAAGAGCTCGAGAATTTCGAGATGTAAAAGTAGCAGGAAATTTCTCGGAAGAGTGGATCGCATTCTATCAGCTACCGGCAAGAAATCCATCGTTTCAGATTCTGGGAGGTCGCATCTTTTTCGAGGAGAGGTTTCCGGCAGCGAGTCGTCGGAAAGTAATGAGCCAACTTTCCCACAGTAATGACTGGGGAAGTGATTTAATTCCTTATTCTGCTAAGGTAATAACAGTGATGTATGGAGCAGCTGTTCGTAAATTCGAGGAAGTATTTAATTGTAAATTTTAGGCTCATAGCCTTCCTCACGCCGAAAGTGATCATTGAACAAAGAAACAACAACAATGTAATTTTTAGTTAGTTATCCAGAGATTTTTAGTTATTTTTCTGACCTAGCTTTATTTATTACTGGAAAAACGATTTCCACTTCAGTTAGTACAGCTGAGCCATACATCACTTCACGAAAAGGTTGCGAACTCCTAGATTCTAAACCGATATACATATTTCTTGCCGTAAGCTAAGAGAATGCCATATGTTCTTTAATAAGAAATTTTCTGCAAGTTTCACGTCTCAAAATTCTGGAGATCTTATGACAAATTCTGCTTTTATGATAGAAGAGGAGTTAGGGATACCTATATTTTTTCAGTTTGATTGAACCAAACTATATTGCTCCTCAACAAACTTCTGCGTTCTGAGTTCTGAAAATAATTCTGCTCTTTACCGTGATTCCACAGATTATTAAAGTTACAGAACCCATTATGTCTCTTAGAATTATATGTATTATATGTTGCATATTTTTTTCGAGTTTTTCAACTTTTTCCTTAAAGCACGCCTAACGTTTGAGATCATTTTAAGGGCAATGAACGTGGCCTATGATAGTGCAGGTGGAAATATTCTCTTGTAAACAATGTAGAACTATTCATGGAGTCTTAGATGAATAAACAAATTTTATAAATCTGAAATGGCTTGTAGTGACACATTACATTTTTTCAATACTAAATGCAAAAGAGTCTTGAAATTATCGGTAATAGTGTGGGAAAAAACCCTGCATTTAGTATACAAAATTTAAGTAAGAACCTAAATTGAGTCCTCGATGAATTGTCGAATAGTTGTGAATTTTATTAATTCGGTTCGAAAAAGTATTCATGTAAGTTTTTTTATTTATTTTTTTTGTTTAGAAAAATAATTATGTTTTGAGTATCTTTGGGATAGGTTTAAAAATGTATGCAATGCAATAAAACTCAACTTCGTTTATTAAACACGGGCCAAAAATATTATTTCATATTTCATGAAGAAATCGCGCGGCCTGAAGCAATATCTTTAAAACACCATGGCGGCGACAATGAAGGAAAAGAAAGTTAACGTTCCTTGAGATATAGCCTTGTAGGAGAAAAGGTTCCACAATTCCAGCAGATTATCAACTGTATCCACAAGGAAGTCGGTTATTCTAATAGGCGTAATGAAAACAAAAATAAAACACGTCACTTCTTGCACCTCTGAAAATTGTAAAAATAATTCTCGGGACCCGGAAATGCAAGCGGCTGGAAGATACTGTAGGTGACAAAAAAACGAATATTAGGCAAGCAGGCTAGAGGGAAGAATAGTGATGGTGATGGGTGTAGGAGGGAGCAGCGAAGAGAGTAGGAGTCGCGGGGCAGCTTGTTACTAGACATCTCGTTATGGACACTATTTGCCACAACACGAGAGATCGGTAAAATTTACTAAACTGCTTACAAGACATTGAGTAGCAGTAACGAAACTTCTGCCTTAAATTTTCTAGACACCTGAATAACCATCCAGAATAAATATTATTTACATGTTCAAGGTCATTCTTGGAGTAACTTTCAACGAAAACTCCAATGATGAACTTCAATTTGACCTTGAAATTGACCTTTAAAGTCATGTCAAAGTCAAATATGTGTTTTGTCCCTCATAAAAGGGGTAAAAAGAAGAAAAACGATAAGTGAGTGCAGAAGTATCTAATAAGGAGTTGATAGTGCATTTTATTAAGCAAACATTTGTTTGAAAGCGCAGAATCTCCCCAAAAATGCTGTTAGCAAGTGATGGAATTTACAGTATTTCAGGAAGTGGCAGACGTAAAGTACGCGGCGCGAGCGAGGGTGGTCCATTTAGGGTGGAATCGACTTATTAGTAGATACTAAAAAAATTTTTGTCAATTTTTTTGGCCAAAAAATAAATTAGGCCAAAAACCGCCGAAATCGACTCTCCTTCTTTATAACAAGTTTTCAAATATTTTTTGGTTAAATAAACTTTTTTCATTCCCTTTTTGTCGTCTCTTGTGCCATTTTTTCAAACTTTTAATTTTCTTATTTTTAATGTAATCAAAAAATTAATAATAACGAATTTTTGCATCTGTTTGGTTGAACAACTTTTTTCCATTAATTTCTTTTCGTGCTATGTGCCCTTTTCTCCAATAATTTGATGTTTTATTGTTAACTTTTTTCTTTACGAATAAAAGAAAATCTACGCGTTATATGAAAAATGACGAATACAAATTCAAAAATATATTTGGGTTGAAAGACTTTGAGTTATTCATCTTTTTCATATATTGCACATTATGAACGAAAAATTTTATTTTTTATTCTTCATAATTTTGTTGGTGGTTAAAACCAAAACTGTTAGTCAATAATGCTGTTTAACAAGCTTGATGTTTATTTTTATCCCTAAAATAGGTGCCAAAGCGCATCCTAATCCGATTAGTCTTTCAAAAATTATCCGGCATCCAGACGCTTTTGCGGATTCAGGAGGTCTGAAAACTTGAATATTTAAAAAATTCCGCAAAACTCAGTTTTCGCACAAAAGATAACCTTCTTATTATGGTAATAAAGTAAAAAATGCATTTAAACAAGATGATTTAAATTTGTGTGCAAGAGAAGAAAACGCGGAAGACTAAAGCATTTAGGTAATCGGCCACTTCTCAGTATGGTCGTTATAATGTGGATGACTACAATATTTATAATTAGATCAACGTACGTGACCTTGTATTTTACTGGATAGCTTTTAATCTCACCACCGAATGTATCATTTAAATTTGTGAATTCATAAAATAGGAGCAGTTCGGTCCGACTGGAAAATTCGTTGTTGAAATCTGAACTTTAAAAATAATTGGACTGATTCTACTCATTTACAAGTAGATTAAATTGTATTTTCAATGCGATATAATCGAAACGACAACATTGCTTCATAAGATTTCATATTCCATCACGTAAAAATGCGATGAATGATTTTTATATTATTTGAAACGATCCATGTGAATGCCCCGGCGTTGTCAGCAGCTATATGGTATATTAATATCTGATTTTTTTATCACCAAATTTTCATTTAGTGTCACTTGTTGTTGAAGATTTTCATGCAGAAATTAGATAATAACGCCCATCTTTAATACTCATATTTATGTTCATGCGCTTTCCAGCCGAATGAACAGAAGTTCGGATAGCTATTTAAAAACAGCACAATAAACGGAATTTTGGCATAAACTTAGGTCCGATTGACCATAATTTAAAAAACCATGGATATTAATAACAGACAAATCACTCTATATAAAAACAGACAAAGCTTAAGTCCAATATCACAATATCACTTACAATGCCGAAAAGGTCGCCTTTATAACTTTTATTGACAATAAGTCACAATTTTAAAGATATCACATACTGCACGAATAACCTGGTTCTGATTGCTAAATTTCCTGAATTTATAATAAATAAGGATACAAATTGAGTAATAAATTTTGGAAAGAAATATACAGAGATCATGACACAAAACATAAGAAATGAAAATGAATGATAAAAATTCACAAAAATATATTAATTTCGTTGATCCTTTCTGTGCACAGTGGTGAAATTTAGAGCTTCTGAAAATGTTGTGTGTGTTGTCAATGAGCAAAAAGTTGTACTTAAGGGTTTAAAAAAATTTTTCTTTGAAAAATATAAAGTTCTTTACGATAATCCACTCAACTGCCTTCACAGCAGAGCAACTTGTCTCAACTATTGCTATACGTGCAACACGACCTCTCGCACTCACAAAGCTTCACAATCTCTAAGCCCTGATGCCAAAAAAGGATACTACTCAGAGCACGGATAACGGTCAATAGTTCTGAATAAATTAAACGCATGATATATTTTACTTAAAAGCATTAAACATTTTAACAGCAATTGTAATTTAAACTATTGAAATTTTTAATTTGTTTACATTTTCGTGACTAAAAGTCAACATGATTATGACATTGTATGAAGTATAATTAACT
>JAWWLR010000127.1:29532596-29549093 GCA_035041075.1 Acraspis erinacei | reverse complement strand
ATCACATCCAAATTTCAAATTAAACCGCCACTACTCTAATATTACACCCGCGTCTCAATTTTTGGAATTCACCGGAAGCTTCAATAAGGGAAGTTCCACCTCCATGAGATTCTGCGGACCTGTGTAAACGACTGTGCCCAGAGATATCGGCGATTCACCACCGTGAATTAACTCCAATCGCAGTTATCTGGCTGGGGATACAAGATTCTCTGAAGAAACTTTAAAAGAACAGTCCCGTAGGCATACTTTTTCCAGAAAATTCTATCGAAAACGATGAAGAAGATGGTACATTTTTAGAATTTGTTCGCGTATGTGCACAACGAAACTGGTGTCCTTGCAACGAGGGCGTAAAAGCTATCACAGGGTTCGCATCCAGCTCCTTAACCCTGCCGTCGGGGGGCCCATTGTTTCGGCCGAGTCGAGCGCAGGCGGTACAGTCTACTTCAACAACATGCAAGCACTGCGAACCCTCCGCAGTAGCCAGCATCGCGATACATTAGGAAAGAGAAAGAGGCCCCATCAACTTTTTTGATTGAAAATTTAACAGTTTGGTTAAAAGTTCATCACTTGTGGAAACTGAAACAATTTTTTATTATAACATAATTTTGATTTGTTAAAAATTCCTTTTTCTGTTGCTACTTTACTTATTTTTAATTGAAAGTATAGATTGATTACATGTATTCAAACAATAAATTATTCCTCCGTTATAAATTTGTGTTGGCCTTGAAAAGGGCCGATTGTTCTTCATTGGTCTTCATTGGGGATAGAAATACTTCATGGCTTCGACAATACTGAGAAACGATTCTTCGCTGGAGGTGTATGTTTTTCTCCAAAGGTACTCACTCAGGTAATGTTCTGTATTCTCAACTGAAATTTCCCCGAGTCTACAAATGATAGAAGATGCATCTTTTAAAATCCAACAAACTATGACTTGTAGGAGAATTTCGATCTTTACATGGGCGACGTTGAAGATAGTTCCATCTCTTGCAGCCTTCTTCTTTCTACAATCCCGTTTGCCTGATTGGTATATGAGGCCTTTATTGTTCCCATTTATTTTTAAATGAGAATTTCCTCCGCACTGATTGCAAAAACGAGTTTTTTTAAGAAGCCCCCAATAAACAAGGAAGTTTATTACGCCAGTTACTCCTAGCTCTTTCTTGAAATCCCGCAAACCTATCAGAAATTCCATTGTTAAACTTAACTAAGACGACAGACTTGACTGACGATTCTTGGTAAACTGAATTACTAATCTCTTAAACTGAATTACTGTGAAGATCGATATAGTTTATGGGGGAGGGGGTGGGGTTAATACGGAATTAGAACGTTTTGAAAATATTTCTTGTGGTAAGTCTGTAATAGAGTTGGTTCATAACTTTATACAAAATAATTTTTAAATAGATGATTAAAAACTAATCTGAAAACTATTTTACTATTTCGATTATTATTAATAATTATTTCGAATGAATACATGCAATGAATTATTAAAATAAAAAATCTATACTTTCCATTAAAAATAAGTAAAATACAACGGGAAAAAAGGAATTTTTAACAAATCAAAATTAAGTTATAATAAAAAATTGTTTGAATTTCCACAAGTGATGAACTTTGAACCAAACTGTTCAATTTTCAATAAAAAAAGTTGATGCGGTCTCTTAATATTTAGTCCTGCACTGCCTTTCTTTTCTTGTCCTTCTCCTAGTGCCTCTCTTTCTCTTTCCTAATGTATCACGACGCTGGCTACTGTGGAGGGTTCGCAGTGCGAACCTTGCATGTTGTTGAAGTAGACTGTACCACCTGCGCTCGACTCGGCCGAAACAAAGGGCCCCCCGACGACAGGGTTAAGAGGCTGCGTGCGAAACCTGTGATAGCTTTTACCCCAACGAGGCACCTGAAATGTTGGAAAGGAAACTTATTGCAGAACTTTGATCCTGGAACACTAAATGTTCTCGAGAAAAAAACAGTAGTTGAAAGCCTTCCATCAACAGTGCAAATAGCTCTTATAGCATATGATAAAGATATTTATTCTGCCATTTTTTTCTACTAAGAATACTGGAATGTAGCCACTACTGAGCGAACGTTTTTAGCATTACGACAATTAAAAACGTAGATCCGTACCACGATGAGCGAAGACGGTTTCGCAGGATTATTCTTGCTTAATATTTAGCTGGGATATCAAAATTTTACGGACAAAGTCATAGATCGCTATGCAAAAACGCGGACTTGTATATCAGATATTCTATTATTAGCAGAAATTATTTTGCTCGTGTACAGTAGTCGATCCTAAATATGAATGTGCTTTCAAGTTTTTCATAAATTAGAACACTACACTGTGTGAGTGGAATTTGTTGCATTATTATATTCAATAAAGAAATTTATTTTGAATCATTAGAAGAATCCCCCACACCCCTCTTACATACATACGTTGTAACAAATTCACAATCGTCCCCTCCAAAAAATTTGTTGGATCCGCCCTTGAATACTGCTAATGAATATTAATGCAAAATAAGTAATAAAATAATAAATGTTAAAATAATAATACAGATTAAAATTTGTTCCCTTTTTGCAATATCTAAATGAATAATAATAACTAAGAATAAGTTATAATATAAATTACATGTAATAGATAATAGAATTTAACATAATATAGGATATTTTACGTTTTAAACATACGTTAATCGAGTGCGAAGTTCAAGAAACTTGATGAGAATGTATTCTTTAAATCCAACGGAGTTGGAACAAAAGATAATTAACAAATACTAAATAATATTTGTGAAAGCTTTAATTGAAAAAGCTATATGTATAAATGTAGGGGGAGAACAAGCACTGAGCACAAAACGCGATACCTAACAGGTGAGAGCCCTATAGGCACGCTCCAATTTGTAAGCTGTGCACACATCAGGCTGATATTTTATATTTGTATCTAATCAATTTTTGCATGCTTATAGGTATTCTTAATATTATATTTTCTTTTCATTATAACACTTCATTTAATAAGGATAAAGAAATAATTTTTTAATTGTAAGCTACCCTTAAGTAAATCTGAGGCTTTTCCTCTAAAGTCAAAATAATATTATTGTATGGCTGTATCAATTAAAGACCTTTATTAATACAATGGTTTGATGTAACTCGTAATAAAAAAATAATTCGAATACAATGGCGCCACACTTAGTTTCCTATACCAAATTGTAATTTTTTCAGTCAATATTAAATTGCGTATAAGTATGTCCGGACAATAATTTCCAAAGCAGTGTACCACAGGTATCACTAACGCTTCCAGTCGTATGAAGCACACTCTGTTAAAAATATCTTTCGGAACTTTAAGAAACATATATTGGGAGTTTTTTGCAGTTACATTTTTCGTAAAATGGCCAAACGGTTCGTAATTTTCAGTAGGGCTAACGGTATCGTCTTTCATTTACATAATTTTCAGTAGCGGTAACATAAAATTCCAAAAGTAATAAATTTTTTTCGTTTAATTATAATTTTATTATATAGACATTTTTATGCATTAAAATTTTATTCCACCGAAAAAAATGTATTACTCTTGGAATTTCACGATACCATTACTAAAATCAGTTGCGTTGTATATCTGGTGAAAAAGGATCTGGATGTCATTTCCTACTTTCTTGTTCCATATTTGCTCACAGAAACTATCAATGGTCACTTCAATGTTCACGCTGCCAGGTGCGTACGAATTCCTGACTCGCGAATCACTAAAAATGATAAAACCGGAGATTTTGCACTAAAAATTGACTTAGGCGAAAACGACGGCGTCCTTCCGAATGGTATCGAAGCGGTCCGAAGCAGTATTTTCGTAATTTTACGAAGTATTTTCGTAATTTGCTCGCAAACTTCGTAACTTTACCTGAAGTTGGTAAATTTAAGAAAGTTTTTTCGTAATCTCGAATTCAGTAACAGACATTTGGAAAACTCCGTTACTTTTGCGTCTGAAAAGTTTCGTAAATTTCCGAACATTTTTAACAGCGCGCAAAACATAAATTATTATTAATAAGCAATACAGGAATTTCTGCCATCATGCGTTTAGTAACAAAAACCAACTACTTCGCTTATACTTAGAAAATAAATCGCGATTGAAGCGTCTCCAGCATTGAAAGATAAATCTTGTACTCTTGAAAACTAATAGTGTTTCCGATCATTCACGGAAATAAACGTATATATTCATTGTGTAGTCTCCTGTAAGTAATGTCACACTCCCAATCAGAGATTTATATTTCTTAAAGTTTTGCACCTCTGAATTTAACACATGGCTAACAAGGAAAAGATTTAATTTCCTGGAAGATTCCTAGGTAAAGAATGGTTTCCGGATATCCTCGGTGTGTTCTACTTCTCCACCTAGCCTCATCTTGTTTACGAGTTTGGCGAGAGGAAAATAGACGGAAATAAAAGACGTGTATGGTATTTTGCGGCTTACGATGGATGATAATGCAACTCGTACCCCTATACTGTGGTATTTACGTACGTTTTCTCAGCCGCGAAAGCTGCGACCACGAGATAAGCGATTTTCCTCGGGTGTTTGCAACTGTGGGCGAAACGACAAGGAACGCTTTGAAAACGCAGCAAAAAGTTGGAACCTCAGAAGAGGTGGAACGCAAGAAGGGAAGAAGGAACAAGTGCACGTTTATTTTATATTCTTTTCTTTCTTAAAGAAATCTAAACAGCCTCCGGTGATGATAAGATGATAATGTGTTCTATCTTTTGGCGCTTTTAGATTCTTCTTTCGATCCTTGCGGTTCTCCCAGGTTTTCGCCTTTAGTCATCGTTGTTTTATAGTAGCCATTCTCCTCAGGCGATACTTTAACAAAAAGATTCAGAGAAATAGGTTAGACTTTTATGGAGCTCATGTTTCGTTATTATTTCTTGATTTTTATATGATATAAAAGTTACAAAAATGAACAGAGATACATACAAGGTTGTTCGTCTTAAAAACTATAATGTAAGAAAATATGAGTCTCACCCTCTTTTTTTTCTTTGACATCTTTAAAACGTGTGATATATTTTTATTTTTATTAATATAATAGGGGGCGAAACCCCTTGCCCGAGCTAAGTGCGCGCCAACTTTCAATTTACAGTGTATTTTATCAAATGTGTTTTATCTTTTCTTTTATGATAACCATGGATGGTTCAGGAAAGAAAAGACACAGGTGGCATAGAAAATAGATATGGGAAATGTAAAAGCGGCCTCAGGTTAGGGAAAATTGGCCAATTTAGTTTGACTGCCCAAAAGGTGCCTATAGAATCGGTTGATATCAATCCGACAATAAGCGTTGGATTCCGAAAAATTAAGAATTTGTATTCCTATGAATACGCGATGTTTCTTCATTATTATTATTATTTTTCATTATTAAAGCTTGTTATAACTTATAAATTCGACTCTTAAAATATTAATTTTTCTCTATTCAACGCTTATTACCGGAAAAACTTTTCTCAAATACCATGACTGATTCAGCACTACAATGAAAATGCGATTGTATATTAGATATAAGTTTGTTGTTCATTACCTTGTTTAGAATTCGCCAGAGAATTAACATCTATCATAGCTTTTAAAGTCTTATTACATTAAGGCATTATTGTGAGTCCCAAAATAATACCGTATAAGTGACGAATTTGGGGGTTAATTAATATTAAGGCTACTTAGGGAATTTAAAAAATGTTTTTTCATGACTTCTCATTAATTGGCAATTGAAAGCACCGAGTAATTTTTTAAATAAATTTCAATTAGTTAAACAATTTCATTTTCTTTAAATATTTGATTTGATCAAGCAATTTGAGGAATTAATTAATTTTTTAGACGTTACGAATTTTTGAAATCAATGGTTCCAAGCATTTTCGTTGTTCTTCTTTTAAATTAATAAATAAACTTAATGCGCTTTGAGCCACGGATTAATGTTATCCGATTTGTCTAAAATTTATAGAAAATAATTGTCTGTAGATTCTCAAACAAAGCGATTGGGAGGGAAGGGAGGACGAGATCAAAGAAATTGTAAAAAATTGACACTTAACTTTAATTAATAACTACAATAAAAAGGGGGGTGGTGGAGACTGCTTGGCGTCATCTGTTTGATAAAATGTGGTAATCACTGTTGTATAAATTCGTTTTGCGAATTTATTTAATTTTTTTTATTTATTTTTTCGTGAATTCTCAGAAATAATATTTTTCTTAAAATATGAATGTTATCAAATTAAGGATTAGGTGAAACAAAATTTTAGCTCGAATTCGACCAAAGATTTAAACTGAATGGAAATTCGAATTTCAGTGCCTTTGAGAGGTCTGCTTTAGGAATGCCACACATGTATTAAAAATTTGATGATATCTTTTTTTTTCAAAGTAAATTAGAAGGTGTTGCAAGAAAATATTGTATTACGTAGGTAGTTAAGTATCAAGATTAGGTTGGTTCAAAACACAGCAAGTTTTTCAAAGTTCAGATTCTTCTTGATATTTTGGTTCCAAATTATGAAAAAATATTACTGTCTATGTCTGAGCCAAATCGGAGTATATTTAGTACTCCTCAAGCAGCCTTGAGGGCCCTGCAAGTCGAAGCAAAACCATAGAAATAAGATTCAGGGCAACCGGTGAAGCAGTTTTGTCTGATTTTTGTATAAATACTCTAAAGAGTATAAGTATATCAGTAAAGGCCGCTTTTTCGAAAAAATTCTATTTTTCATGTAAAAATTAATAGAAAGAAATTTTCCGCGACATCATCGTTGTAGTAATATGTTCTACTATTCAGCGAAGCATGGAGCAGATAAGGCAGTTCGAGAGGTCGGATTTTCCTTTGGGCGATGCTAGCGAGAAAAGAAAAAAGTGCATCGTACTGCTAAGACCGATGGTGAATCAGTTAGGGGTGAAAACACCGTATACGAAAACTGTAGGCCACTACCCAAATGAGTCTGTGAATTCCAAATGGGTAAAATTTTCGGCAACTTACTCCTAAAGTAGTACCCTGTACATTAAATGACAATATAAAAGCTCTCTGTATAAAAAGGGAGATTTTACAAGCATGCAAGATAGTAATTTTCTGTGTTGCCTAATTTCCTTCGAAAAATAATAGATTCATTCACATTGTACACAAATTTTGCATGTTTGCACAACTCAGGGACTGTGTGTAATAACCGATTATAGAAGTCTAGTCTAGCACTCGGTTCTGTTACCCTGCGATAGCTTGCACAGAAAGGTTAATGTGACTAAATCTCTTTATTTTCGGGAGGAAATTGGACGACACAGATATAATTGATATCTTAAATGTTTGTACAATCTGCTTCTTTATACAGAGAGAGTCTTTTGGAATAAGTTGCCGAAAATTGTACCGCTTGGGAATTCACATACTCGTTTAGGTAGGTGCCCCTAGTTTTCGTATACGGTGTGTTCGCCCTTGAATGAATCACTGTTGGTCATAGTAGAACCAGGCACTTTTTTCTTTTCTCGCTAAGTTCGCTCAAAAGAAAACCCGAGCTCTAAACTGTCTTACCTGCTACCTACTTCCCTGAATAGTAGAAGACATTACTGCAACGATGTTGTCGAGGAAAATTACTATCTTTTAATTTTTACGTGAAAAATAGATTTTTTCGAAAAAAGCACCCTATACCGTTAGACTTTATACTCTTTACAATATTTATACGTTTTTATCTCAATATCCCGGGCCCTTAAGGCTCTAATGCAAAATATTTTGGAGATTATTCAAGATCAATGATTTTAAATCTAGATCTCTGCATTCATTTTCATTTCCTCGATAATTATAGATAATCTATAAAATATAATAATCTGTAATATTGTTTCACGCTTTGAAACTAAAATAGCAAGAAGCAACTGAAATTTTTAAAAGCTCGTGTTTCTTGAAGAACTCTGATAAATATGTTGGATAATTTACGATCATTTACAATCTACAGACTACTTCTAATGAAAATAAGTACAATTCTTCACATTTGGAGTGAACAATGCCTAATTGTAATATCCTGAAATTTTTTGAAATCCATTTTATTAAAATAAAAGATTAATAGATTATTTTATTTGTCTTAATGATTTTTAAAAATATAAAGTGTAGCGCCAAGAAATAAAATTACAGTAGACTCTACGGCACTTCTCGCTACGATACTTCTCGCTTCCTGATTTCTCCTTCTTTCGCTTGCCCTCACTCATTGCCTCATCTCACTCACAAGCATAGACGGTCGGCTGCGCCTACTATGCCGAACGTGACCTGCGCGTCACGTGGCTCTCGCATGTCGCAGGAGAGAGAGTTATCTGACACCCCCGGTTCGCTTGCCTGACAGCCCCGTAAACGAAAAGTCACGTAGAGTCTACTGTATTTTCTAGGTTTTTTTATTTTGAAGAATTATTTGTAGGTATTTTAAGATGAAACCTAACCTAGAAATAAGGTTATTTAATTATAAGAAAAACAGCAGAAGTAATACACGTATTTACTGTATTTATTATAGTCGCTTTTGTAAAAATAAATTAAAGAGCCAGTGCAATATTATAATCCGCTTATTTCAAAATAAATTTTTACATGTAAGTTCAATGTAAAACTTGAAAGCAACTTCAATTTAGAAATTGAAAGCAAAAATGTATTGCAAAATACCTAAATAGTTTATGATACAAACATTTTGGCTGTTATTTTTCGTCTTTCGACTTTTTCCTTTAGCTCCAAAAAGAAGTTGTGTAAAAAATATATTTTTTTTCTCTCAAATTTCAGTTTAAGAGGCAAAATATATGATTTTAATATTATTTTATTTAAAAATCGTTTTTAATTAAGGATAATGCAAACAAACTAATATAGGCCCGATGGGGACTCGATCGGATTGTCTATCTAGGCGCTGCAGTTGGGCCCCGATCGGGTACCACGTTTCATTTCGATTCTGGCCCCATCTAGATAGACCAATTTGGGCTACATCTGCGCCATCTGGCCCCAATCAGATCCATATTAGAATATCTACACGGGTTATTTTAAAGACCGTGAAAAAAGGAGGTCTGGGAAAGAAAAACAAATATTATTGGAATATCTAATTACTATTCATTTATAAAAAAAACCCGTAATTTAACATCATATAATGGGGTCAAATTGACATAAATTTACCGGATCAATTTCGGGGTTAAAGTCAATTCAGTGCTTTACAACTTCAACTCTCGTTTTAATAATCATAAATATTGAATGTATTGATATTTGTTTGGAGATGCAGTGTATGTTACATTTACGCACGCAATCTAATTTAAATGGGTTTGACAGGACAGTAAATCACATTTGGTACACAATACTAAAGAAAAATTAGTTCCACTATTATTCATATTTCTTTCCAAATCTTAAAATATTATTCATCTTTCTTTTCGTCTTGCTTTTTTTAAGACAATAATATATTCCATTTTTGGTCAAGAAAACTTGAATTGAATGCGTTTTTTCTTTTATTTTCTATCGAACAGCGATTTAAGGTTTTAGCCGTTGCAGAAACGTCATGTTCGCGCCCGCCTCGAAACGGGCGTGACTAATGGGCGCGATCATAGGTAAAGTCGGGAAAAAGGACAAAAACAGAGAGGGATGAATGGAAAGTGGGAGGTCAAATAAGATAAAGTTGTAATTCTTAGACAAAGTGGTATAATTTGGCACTTCGTGTTATTTGATATTCGTAGACAAAGCCGTCACACTTGTCCTCAGGATGCGTATATAGGGTCCCTGTGCCAAAGGTTTCTGCGAAATATGATTAAAATCATTAATAAATAGTCGCGGATAAATAATTGCCCAGGGAAAATCCCTAAGGAATTACCCCAAGTTGAGGCGAAACAACCTAGCCGAAAGCTAGTTGGCACCTGTTTAAGGTGTATTACATGGCGATGTTGGGATTCCGGGCGATCTTTCAGAGTATTCAGCTTTATCCTCGCTTCTGCAGCTCTACAAGGACGGACGAGCCCTTTTGCTAGCTGCTCGTGTGAACAACAATGATACCACAAAACCACCAAGAAGTTGTAGAAGCGATTTAAAACTATTTAGCGTGCTGAGCACCCGACAATAGGTTGGAAAATAGTGCTGATCACACTAGAGTTAAATTGATGAATGGTTTCAAGGATGAATTGCTGGACTGCTCCGATGCCAGCATCATTGCTCTTCGCGAAAGCTTTATGGCGCGTATACATATTCTGCGTTTCTAAAAGCATCTACAGCTTAAGCACTTCTCGCATCGGTCTTTGAAAAATAAAGGTGTCTACCTGTCGAATACTAGATATGAGTGCAGAGCAGTTTCCGACACGTTGTATTAACAAACCGCAGACGAAGAAAAGGAAGGAATATTAAGACTAACTGCGCGAAGCAGGTACTTCCTGGCTGAAATGGATAACTCCCTTCATTAGAATATGTAAAAAATCTTACCTCTGGACCATTAATTTTACAATTTATTTTGCCGCGTGAGCTTTGGCTGATGCAAATCAAAGGCTAGAAATGACGATGAATCAAAAAAGTAAAATATGCTAGCATCAACTAAACAAGAATAGACGGAAAGTGTGTGATTAACTAAAGGAGATCTGGTATGCTGTCCATGGAAACAGTCTAAAAGTTCGCCCACGAACTGAGGATCTACCATGACACATATTGTTGACAACATATTGTTGACAATATGTTGTCAACAATATTGTTGTCAACATATTATTGACAAAATTCGAGTTTCATCTGGATCAAGTAGGAGAATGCGGAAGAGGTATGAGTAGGTCAGAGAGAATCAACAGTTTTTCGCTGACCTATCACGCCTATTCAGCGCAGCAAAGACTCTTTAGAAAAGGTCTACAATATCCTAAAAATACTGGGATTAAAGAAAACACCTAAAAATATGAACTAAGGGGCACAAAGAAGTTTTGGATTCAGGAACAGATTGTATGAAAAAGTCTTGGTGGCAAAAGTTTACTTATAAGCACCAACACTAGCACACATCCACACCTCATATTTAAATTCGGATTCACCTACTTCTCAGTGCCTGCTGTTAGGAAGTTCTATAAACCTGCTGAATAGTAGGAAGAACTTGTTTGAACACGCCGTAAAATATTTTCACCAGAAACGGCCTGTCGATCCTCATGTTGCAGGGTTTTATCGAAAAGTGCCAAGTTTTCTAGGGAGTTAAGAGGAGTGTCTACGAAATGAAACCATACTAATAACTTCAATTTCCAACCCAAACACCACCTTCCCCACAGCTACCTAAATATGTAAATAATATAATGTATAAATATATGTTTAAATATATGTATAAATATATAATGTAAAAATGCCTGTAAATAGTAGGGGGGGGGGAGTTCAAGGAGTGAGTGAGTGTGCGCGGGCAACTGGAACGCCCCAGTCTCGAGTCGGTCGCCATCGTCGAACATTGTTTTGATCGTATCTATCTACGACAAACCCACCGTGCGGCGGAGCTCCCTCGCACACTGGTGCGAATTGTTTTCTTTTGCAATGTTAATACTAAATAGATTTTCATATTGCAAATATAATAGGACTCTAGAATATATTACCCATGTTTCAAATATATATTTAATCTAGTTGGGATAAGCCGCTGCAGCTGTGCCTGCGCAAATAAGAGCAAACAGAAAATTTTTCGGAAGCGATTTTCGCACCAGTTGCCTTCCTACAGGTTAAGTATTATAATTATTGTTAATTTTTAGCAATTTCCGTTGTCTTCCTCACAAAAATAATGAATAATGGACAATTTTAATATTGTCCATAATTTTTAAACATTTTTCAATTATTTAAACAAATGTAACTTATTTAAAGTATAATTTAATCTCAAAATAATTTAAAAAAATAATCATATAATCATATTTTCAGATTGAAATGTAATTTTTGGTCATTGTTTGGAGTAGCAAATTTTTCTAAAAATATTATGTAATTATTTAAATAATTATTTATTGTCTATTTTCAAAATTTCTAAAAATTGAGCCAGAGATCAAATTTCTTTTTAAAGTAGTATAGTGTATAGAAAGAATACATTTACCACTTTTAATTGTTGAAACAAATATAATGTGTTTAAGTAATTACTTCCCAAAAATACTTTTAAAATTGTAATTAATTGGATGGCTTTCATTTTTTTAGCTATCGAAAAATAACTGCTTGAGCAAATAAAAATTGTTTACACAAATAGAAATTTCTTAAACGTTAGAAGAATTATATCAAAATTATGTAATTATTCAACAAAAAGTAGCATAGGATTGAGAAATTTCGAAATTAAACAATACTTAATTGTTGAAATAATAACATAATGTTTTTAGAAGGGCATGGTTGGGGTGGATTGGAAATGAAAGTTATTAGTATTTTTTCGATTTCGTAGACACTCCTCCTAAATCCGTAAACAAATTTGCACGTTTCGATGAAACCCTGGAACATGAGTTCAATTTTTCGGAAATTCAAAATTTCCCCAAGTTAATTAAATGAGATATTTAAGTGCCCGGTGGCACGCGTTAATATTCTAATTTCGAAAAAATAAGAACTACGGATTTTCTTTCTCCGGAAATTGAAACTTTTGGAGGGTTTGATACCGGTTCTTTCTCACGCCAGGATAATATTTCTATGAACTATTAATCCTATGGGAACAAGAACCGCCTGTCTTTTCTTCGGATTCGCCGTTTCGACAGTGTTGGCCATTTCAAATTATTCGCGCCAGTGACACCGGTACCTAACACCTCCAAGCGCGGCGCTACAAGCGCACCGGGGGAGTGAGAGCCGTCGCTGAGACCAGTCCTGTCACTAAGCACGAAAAATGGGTACAGACCCCGCCATCGAGTAGAGAGGATCACGTCTCGGTCTTCGTAATCTAGCACGAATGCGTGATTAGAGATCCTTCCCCCCGCGTGGTAAGGATCACTCACGAGCTATTCCGCCCCACCCTCTCTAAAGGACCAGTGGTCATCCCATCGACGAAACCTATCAAGTCACCGATCGAGAGAGCTCAGTCTCGAACGAGCCTTCAACCGGTTTGGGTCACGCAGACATTAAGTCTCCACCGCGAATTGCCCCCCCCCCCCTGGTACAGTGCTACACGCGCAGCCAGTTCGCGTCCTACCGTCGTAGAGCACACCACTTATTATAAGTACCCGAACAACAGGTGCCAACAATACAAGAATCTTTTATTTAAAGAAAACATGATATTATTTAAAGTGACTAGGTTTACCCCGCCATTCACCTACAGCTTTTACATTTAGGGCCGGTTCCACCATCATCGGTAAAACTGTTAATCCTCCATTAAAGGTAGTAACTCGTTCCACCACTATTTAACAGTCGTTTAACTCGCGTTAACCACCGTTAAATGTAACCGGTCAAGATTTGTCAGTCAGGGCGACTTAATCGTCCTTTAACCTAAAAACTACAGTGTCCTTGTGAAATATGGTGTGCTTAGAAAAAGTTCTGAGGTCGTCTGATGATATATCACAGATAACGCGAATAAAACAGAAATACAACATGAACAGAACATACATAAAAATGCACTCCTTTTAGGTTAGTGTGGACACGTGCATAGCGTGAACCTTACTTGAATTTGGCGCGCACGGCCATATTGCTTTGCTTTTCACTCGACCGACGGGTAGCCAATCACGTGAATATTTTAAAGTAAAATAGGAGTTATTTCAAAACGACTATCGGGTTACCTGACCGCGCCCTCCAAAAATGTGGTGGAACGCGCAACAGGTGAATCGATTATTATAAATTGCGTTTACTTTAACCCAATGTCAGTTACACAATGATTTAAACGAAGTTGGTGGAACCAACCCTAAGAATACCACTTAACTAAAGGAGACTAGTGCAAAAGAAGGCCTTCTTTCTCACTTCGCCTTCCTTTCAACCTTTCAACTCTGGACCGAAAGACGCCGTCGCGTCGTGGTCGAACGAAAGGCCCATCTGGATATATATGTGCCTCTCTCCACCAAACGAAGACGGAAGGGACATCACAAGGCCCCTCTAAATAATGTACCGGAAATAATCCCTATTCACACCATCGCCACGGATCGATCCAACCCATCCTCCCCTGCTCCCGACCCGGATCTATCGGTAGTGATTCCTTTGGATGAAGCCCTCAAAGTTCTCGACGCTTTTATTCCGGAAAATCAGCAATTGGACCGTGCCGGAGAATCCGAAGAACTTCCTCAAGCTCATGAGGGGAGGGATATATTAACCTTACGAGCCTCTCCCTTAGGACTCTCACCGAAGAAGGATTCGTCTCCTATACGGAAGGATAGTCCTCCCCCTGCTAAACGCCACTCTCCATCTGACGTGGCCGGTCAGCGATATCTGGGCCGCAACTACCGTGAGTTTCAAAAAGCGTTGAGTAATTCACGTGAAAAAACTGAGAAAACCGTGAAAAAGCGCCTAAAAGAAGCTTGGGAAATGGCCCACTTGAATCAGTTCAAGTCATACACCGCCGACAGGGAGAGACCTCGCCCCCCTCACCGACTCTCCCGGAGCAAATTAGTGCCAAGGAAACAAACAAGGCCTTCGATAATAAGAGGTCTCACCGGTAACCGGAAGGTAAGCTTTTCAGGAAAGTGTGCACCACACAGGAGGCGTGTCTTACACGAGAGGACCGAGGATTTTCAAGATCACCCGTGACCTCCTCCGCTCACTCCCCGCGTACACCAAGTCAACTTGAAGTAAACCGCAGTCCGAGGCGACTCACCGTATATACTTTTACCCACGATCGCTGGACATCAATTCATCGCTGAAGCAAGATAAGCCCCAAATATCACAGACAAGGCGCTTCTTTGATAAACCACCACTCAAATAACATTCCACTACTCACACACATACACATATATATATATATATATATATATAATATAATTTTGATGTTAATTTTGTTGTCTACATGGTCTATAATCAATATCTTTAAAATATCGAGTTTTTTATATTGTGAAAAAATGGATATTTAACAAAAAATGTTATTTAAAAATAAATTGTTCGCTGTGAACCATAATCATGAATAATCTTCAAACGAAAATATTTACTTTCAGCAATCAACAATAATTTTGTAGATAATACTTCCATTTCCAAAGAATACATTCTTCACTTCAATCTATTTAACAAAAAAAGATTGATCAATTTGTTAATAATATTGATTTTGATGTTTTGCTGTTTTTTGTTGGCGAAGCGTAGTTCTCCTTTTATTCGTAAAAAACAAGATTTAAAGTAATTTTTTTAAAAAACAAGGTAATAACAATAAGTATGCTTCGATTTCCTAGCATATTATGCTTTGAAAGGATACTGTGGCCGAAACACTAACTTCCTACGGCCTTACGGGACTGTACGTCTCAAATAACGTGACACC
This sequence comes from Acraspis erinacei, assembly GCA_035041075.1. Taxonomy (NCBI): domain Eukaryota; kingdom Metazoa; phylum Arthropoda; class Insecta; order Hymenoptera; family Cynipidae; genus Acraspis; species Acraspis erinacei. The sequence continues at coordinate 29,533,802 of JAWWLR010000127.1, read as the reverse complement.
TTACGTGAGGGGGTTGAGGCGTATTTCATCCAAATATTTTTCGGTACGGGTGGGGGAAGGGGTGCTTTTAATTAATACCTTCCTCGCGATATTTCTACATTAATTCAATACCTGGTTAGTGTCAAAAAAATTTAAAACAATCAATTCTTCCGTCACATTATAATTTTTTTGATAAACTTTATTATTAGTTTAAACATTCTAGACAGTACGATATTATACAATGACATATAAAATACGATGCGATATGATACAATATGGCATAATATGATAATGCATTGTACGTGTGATAGAATATCACACTTCGAAAGTGTTTTATGACAATTTTTTACGAAAGTGTTTAATGACAAATTTGTATATCTTTTCAGGCTGCGGCATTTTAGATCATTCATTTTTTTTCCTATCTCTCATAGATTGGGCGTAAAATGTAATTTTAGAGTTTTCCTTATTTTTGGTATGATCAAAATTTGATTTTTCAACTTTTAAACAAAATTTACAAATTTGTTATGATCAACTTGTCGGGCTTTAAAAAATAACCTTTTTTCTTCTCTTGACTAACTCTGATAATTTCCATTTTATAGAAAAAAGCCATAAGAATAAATTGTTCGAGTTTCCGAGTACTATAAATAGCCATACATCGAATTTTTAAATCTTGAAAAAAATAGTCTCAAATATTTGGTAAATGTGCTCACTTTTTCAATTTTCATCCAAAGAAGCTGGTTTACGAACTTGCTCTTTCTTTTTAGGCCTTAAAAAAGTGTGCTAAAGCAGAATTGAACCTGACCAATCTTTCGAAAGTTATCGTGCCTACAGTATGCAGACTACAGACTACACAATACAGACAGACGGACAGGCAAACAGACACCTTCGTAAAATCATTTGTTCTGACGTCTCTAAACGTGGAGATTTGACGAAAACCGACAAAGTGAAATTTTATACATAAAACCAATAAAAAGACAATAAATAAACACATTTATATAAGTATGTATATATGTATACTTACATACATTTACACACACACACACATGTATATATATATATATATAGTAGGGTGGCCCGAAAAATGAGATTTGAGAAATTTTAATGGGCACGTTCACCAAATTGTTCTTTTAGGCAAATAAATTTACCCATCTTTTTTTATTTGTAAAAAAAAATATTTTTAGGCGTTGCTCTGAGGCTTCAAAGTTTCCTGATTTAAAGTAGAGAAAT
>JAWWLR010000127.1:29490289-29503735 GCA_035041075.1 Acraspis erinacei | reverse complement strand
TTAAATTTATTTTAAGGTATCGTTTTGACATATTCGAAGGATTTAAGTAAGAGATTTTAACTTATAGGAATTAGAACAACAAGACATTTTTTTTTTGAAAAAATTAGTATCAGCAATCACTTTAAAACAAATTTTGGTAATATAATCGGTCAGGAAATGAAGTTGAATTTATTTTAAGGGTTGTTTTAACATTTTTCTAATTTTCCAGAAAGAAAATTGATGTTCTCTAACAATCAACGTCACTGAAGATTTGGTGTTTAAACTACTGGCAACGGAAATCTATTTACAAGAAAACTTGGGAAAAATGTTCTAATATTTGTTGGCCACCTTGGTATTATACTCATTGTTCTTACTGATGTTATTACGCCGTCTTCAGATTTCCATTGCTTCCCTATTTCTTCCTTAAAAAATATTGTTTCTTTTTGCGATTACGGTTTCTTTTCAATAAAATGTTATGAAATCTTTCAATAAAATGCTCAACTAGTTCTTATTGCTTTAAATTATTTAGCCTGACTTCACTCTTATGTTCCTTTATCCTTTTGCACTCCGCTCTCGCCGTTTCTAGAAAATAAAATCAAGAATCTAACGACTAAATTTGGACAGCCACCAAAAAAATTTTTTCATTGCAATCTGAGGAAAACCTTCCTCGTCTCTTTTTATTATTTTACACAAATGCTTTCTATTGTAATTTGGTAACGGTTAAAATAAAAAAAAGAAATAAAAAAAGAGAAGGGTATTTGGTTATTTGTCTTCTCATTTTGCCTTCCTCTTTTTTATTTTTTTTCAAGTGGAAAACAAGAATTTCTTTTTTAGGGGAAGGAATAGAGGAATGTTCTTTTCAGATTGGACTAGGAACGTATTTTTGTGGTTTTCCAAGTTTATTCGTTAGATTCTTGAATTTATTTTCAGGAACTCTTCACGTTAACTTTATTATTGTACGTTAAAAAAGGATTTTTAGATTTAAGCTAATCTCATTTAAATCTCTCAAATTTTGTTCAGAAGTTGTCATATTTTCACCGATGCTTTATATAGTTTGTATGTTTAAATTAAAGTTTTAAATTAAAATGTATTAGTTTAAATTTCTTCCTATTTATTCTGTGACACCTTGGATTTATGGTAGGATGGTGCTCGTTTTTCTCTCCCTTTATTTAGTAGGTTGTGTCGACTTTCGTTTTAAATCTATTTTCTAATTGATTTATCCATTTGTTTGTTTGTGAAATCATTCTGTATTATGATTTCTTGAAAGTTTTGTAATTCCTTTTGTAAGTTATCTTTATCTGTTATGGAGACAGCTCTGTATACAATGGCGCTGAAGACGGATTGTTTTTCGAATGGATGGTGGAAGGATGAGGTATATCGGGATCTGTTTGCATGGCTGATTTTCAGTAAACTTTATGGCTTAATTTGTTATCAGGTCTAGTGTGAACAATCAAGTCCGAGAAAGACAATTTTCTGTTTTCTTAAATTTCCGTGGTGAAATGGACATTAGGATGTAATCGACTGATTAAATTGCAAAATTTATTTATTTCATCTAGCCCATGTCGCCATACAACAAAAGTTTCTTAAACGTAACGGAACAAAAATTCCGGTTTAGACTTGGATTGGTTGAAGATTTTAGTATGTTCATGTGCAATAAAGATTTTGTCTATTACAAGTGAGATAGGAGATCGCATTGCTTCTCCTGAGGGTTGACCGCAGAATTGGTTATTAAAGAGAAGTAGTGATTATTGATGCAGCGTTGTATCAAATGCATCAGATTAAAGGCAATATTTGGAAAGGATTTAAAAATATCCATAGCAGCAGATATTGATTCCTTCGTAAATAAAGATAACAAGTGGCAACTCATTTGGATGTTTTAGGGCTGTGGGGTTGAATATTAGTCTAATTTATCGTTTTAATGTATCGTTCTTAACGATTGATCTTCGGTCGTGAGTGATAGAGTTTCCTGAAAAGGGATTCAGTTATTTGCTAAGGAGTCATGCTACGTTCTACGTTGGTGATTTTATTGCGCGGACGATCGGTCTGAGTAAACTGTTGTTCTTGTAGATGTTTGGGAGTCGGTATTATCTTGGAGAGATCGGATTAGTAGTTGCTAATTTAGATATTGTTTTTCTGTCAAGTTCAGAGTCTTTTCGAAGGGTTTTTGTATTGCTGAATATTGTTTCTGTTGGTTTCTCATTAATCTGTATGTATGTATCGCCACTTACAAGATTTATGATTTTGTTATTATAGTCGAATTTATCATTGTTATTTATCATTGTTATTTTCTGGTGGGAGGGTTTATATTGTGGATTCCACATTACTAGTGATTTCTTGTTTCGCGATTTTAGAAGAAGCTACTGCAAAATTATGTCCTTTAGACATGGCTAAAATCATTTCATTGCTGAAAGGATGGTCAGAGATATTTCTTACTGAGTTCGTTAGTTGTGTCTGCCCCGCTGGATGTAATTTATCAAATTTTATATATCGTTTTTTATCGGGAAGATCTTTAATTCGTTGGGTATAATTATTTTATTCTTTTTTAGAATATCTCAATGTTTAATTATTCTGAATGTTTCAAAAGTAATAAATATAGCAAACAATGAAGATTTTGAGATCTTGGATCATCAATGTTTCTTATTCCGCTCTGTTTATTTTTGCTAATAAATAAACTTAGTGGTTAAATAAAAGTAATCAAAGTTAGTATATAAAGCAGCCATTTATTGAATCACTCCTCGCACATAATTTTTGGAATATTATTTTTCTGTTCTGTTTCGTTGTGACAATTTAGAAGAAATGAAGATTATGTCTTCTGATCACAATTGCGGGTTTCCTTCAATCTGAATGTATGTATATTATAATATTACAATTACTATTTTTGTAAGGATTACATGTATTTTTAAAAAAAATTATATTTTAAACAATTCAATTTGAATTTATTCTTTCTAAATTTTCCAAACATCCATACCCACTTGATTACAAAATAAAGAATATTTAGGAAATGCTAACAATAATTCCCGCTGCCGCTCCTTATTTTATACCTACAGCGTCATTACGGGAGGTTTCAAGCATCGTATTAAATCAACCTATAACATCCTAAAATCATCAGTTGCTTGACTTAGTCCGCGGCTATGGTACATGTTAGGGTATTGTATTAGTTGCGACAGCTGGTGTTTTTCATTTCTTTACACTGGTGCCACCGGTTCATATTTGCAATACATAAGGCATTTAAGAAACTAAAATTTTAAACAATTTTTAAGGCATGTCAATTTAAAGAAAAAATTATGGGATTTATAAAAATGTCATGAGGTTTAAAAGATATTAGAAAATTAAAAGAAGTTTTCGAAAATATAAAATATTTCTTTGAATTCGACCCCAAAAAAACGACTATCCACAACATAACTGTAATAATGATTAAGAAAAATTATCATTGTTGAAACAATAAGCTAGGATAAGAAATTGCGTGAAAAGTGGAAAGAAGGCTTTTTTAGGAAATATTAATTTTATTATCTTGGTTTGGATTTCTTTACATGAAACGGAACCAGAGAAGAAAATTCATTTTAAGTTTTATCTTTATGACCATTATCAGCTTTAATTATTCTAAATGTTTAACATGCAATAAAGATAGGAAATTTAAATCATTTGTAGATCTAGAAATTGAAATAAAATTCATCCGTCTTGTTACATTTTTAAGCCAAATAATCTAACTTCCAAACAACAATTTTAATATTGTTACCAAATTAACGAATTTTAGACAAAATAAATCAAATTTCATAGATAAATTTTCATTGAAAAAAGTAATATTTTAGTTAGAAAAAAAACTAATTTTCCACAGGAAAGTAAATACGTTCACTAAATAGAAAAAACGAAACAGTTAAATTGGCCAGTCACAAAATTAATCTTCAGCAAAATGAAATAATTATTGATACAATAATATGCGATGGTTACACACAATAAATATTCAATCAAACAAACAACAACAAACAACAAAATGCACAACTTTTCAGACAAATAATGCAATTTGTAACTAAGAACGATCCCTTTTAAATCAAAGCTAGAATAGTTCAATTTTCGGCTAATGGAAGAAATTTTTTCAGAAGACAATTCAATCTTTAAAGAATAGGATGCATTTTTAATAAAGCAGTTAACGTTCAAATTAGTAGCTGAATTTCCACCCAATAAAGATGAATTCTTATTAAAAAATTAAATGGTTAAATTATCAACTAAGAAGTATAATTATCCATCTAAGAATAGCGAAAAAACTACAAAAGGGTGTAGTTTTATTGAAAACAGGGGAGAAGGGAAAATATTGAAAAGAATGGAATGGGGAAGATAGTTCGATGTTTGTTTTTAGATGTCTCACTTCTGAAATAAAAAAAAAGCATTCTCCCTTTTTCAGGCTTTTCTAAAAATCGTTATTTGCATTTCTGTTTCTTGTATAGAATGCTACTAACGGCATCAACTTAATAAATTTACATATTTTACCTGAAAATTTTGGTGCAGGTGGATATCCAGACTATATTGCTCCATACAGCATTTTTATTGAAATACAACCTGGCTATTATGTTGCAAAAAACCTCCAAGAGAAGGCATTTTCGGCTATTCAACTGCCTGTAAAGTGTATGACTCCTCGGAATAATCCAACTCCTTTCGAGGCCTACAATGTTTTCGTACAAACTTCAGGCAATCGACGCTTTGTTTCAAAATAAAAACGCCTCCGTCACGAAGGAAACCCTGTTCCTCATCTTGCCCAGCCCTCTCCACATAAGGCTTATGTACGTTTAGAAAATGATTTATGGTTTGAAACTGAATCTTTTCAAACCATCAATGTTAATAACAATCAAAATAATCGTTATTACATAAACAGAATTTTCGTAACAATCCCGGGAACCCATATACTGAAAAGTTAAAAATAATTTCCGCAGTACAGCCACCACAGTCAAGACGCAATAGCATACTAAATTTCTTCAGGATTTTGGGCGAAACTAATGTGCCGGTGTATTACCGTTGTGCCATGTTCAAGTAGAAATTTCTTTGGGAAGCTATGGGATCGTTTTTATGTTATTACAGATCTCGCAAACAATCTACAAGAAAATTCTGCACAAAACTATACAAAATTCACCTAATGAAATTTTCACCAGAGTATAATGAAGGGATCTGTTTTCTTAGCTTGGGTCATAAGTTTAGATATTTTAGGTAAAACGCTTATATGCTGTACTTAAATTCTTCACGTAAACTGAAAAAAATATTTTTCTTTAAAATCAACAAAGGCTAAATCTGGTTGAAATGGCAAGAATTCCTTACTAATAAAATTATGGTCATACAGTTGATTGAACTATACCAACCTAATAATACCTAGCAAAACAAAACCTAATTTAATTAGCGTGGCTTATATCAATTGCAAATATTTTTAGAAGTCGTGGAGAAAATTCATGATCATAAGTACAATAGGCTCCTTCATATACGAGGGCGGTTTGATAAGTCAGTGACTTTTTGAATAAGACATTTTTTTTGGCAAACAAGCATTTTATTTCGTCAAAGACATCTATAAATAGACTACTGTTAAATCTTGAGCAAGATGGGTCATTTAGTTTGTGTTTGACAGCCTTTGAAAGCACATAACCTCGTAAATTTTAACGTAAATGGAAAAAAGTGAATTTCGTGTCCTGATTAAACATTATTTTTCACGTAAAAAACCATTACTGAAACGAAGGAAAGGCTTGATAAATACGATGGGAACTCTGAACCATCAATTTCAATGTTTAAGAAGTGGTTTACTGAGTTCCGTTGTAGTCGTACCAGCACAAGTGACGCCGAACGTTCAGGTCGCCCAAAAGACGTCATCACGCCAGAAATCGTCGATAAAATCCATGGAATGATATTGGACGATAGGAGAGTGAAAGTGCGTGAGGTGGCTAAGGCTGTAGGCATCTCAACTGGACGGGTACATCACATTTTACAGGAATATTTGGACATGAGAAAACTATCCGCGAGATGGGTGCCGCGATTGCTCGCACTCGACCATAAGCGCAACCGTGTGACCACTTACAAGGAGCGTTTGACGATGTTCTTACGCAATCCGAACGAACTTTTCTGCCGTTTCGTAACCGTGGAAGAAACGTGGATCCATCACAACACATCAGAGACCAAGGAACAATCGAAACAGTTGTTTTTTTCCGGGTGAACGTGCACCAAAGGAGGCCAAGGTGGGTCTCTCGGCCAACAAGGGCATGGCCACAGTTTTTTGGGACGCACGCGATATCATTCACATCGATTACCTTCAGAACGGTTAAATAATCAACGGTCAATATTATTCAGAGCTTTCGGACAGATTCGATACTGATTTGAAGAAAAAAGACCCCATTTTTGAAGAAAAAAGTGCTGTTCCATCAGGACAATGCGCGGGAGTACATATATGTAGTTGCGATGGCAAACATCCATAAATTGGTATACGAACTGCTACCTCATCCAGCATATTCTCCAGATTTAGACCCCTGAGACTATTTCCTGTTTCCAAAACTGAAGAAATGGCTGGGCGGTTAGAGATTTGGGTCGAATGAAGAGGTCATCACCGAAACAAACGCCTATTTTGTGGGCCTGGAGAAAACCTAATATTTGGAAGGAATAAAAAATTTGGTAACACGCTGGACTAAGTTTATCGAACTAAAAGGAGATTATGTTGAGAAATAAAACGCTTTTTGCCGAAAAAAAATCTTTTATTCAAAAAGTCACTGACTTAGCAAAGAGCCCTCGTATTGTATATAAATTCAACTTCCGGATGCACTTCCGAGAAACGCATAAATCCGATTAATTTAAAACTCTGTATACCTTTGTATTTTGATGCGTTAATTACGAATAAGAAAATAAAAATACCCGCAAATGTTATTTTCATGGTAAAAACCACGTAAATTCCATAATATTAATGGTGTTTCGAATTTACCTCGGCCAATACAGAAAATTTCGAAAAATTTGTTATAACAGTTATAGATCTACTCAAAATATACATACCATTTTAATTCTGCAGACTTTTCCTCCTTGACTGAGAGTTTCTGAGAAAATCCCTTACTTGTAACGCGTTACAAGAAAAATGCAAGTCGTTTTGCTCGGGAGTTTGAGCGCGCCTAGAGCACGCACCAGTTGGATATCGCGGTTTCCGCATGATTAGGTATTCGTCTCGCGCTTCGCGCTAGATATTGTATTGACCTCGCGCTAAGCGCTCGGACAAATTTTCCTCACGCTTTACGCTCCGTTCCTCGAGGTTTTCGCACTGCGCGGGCTAATGCTCTCTTAGTAAGGTCCATCGTTATGACATGCTTTTGGTTCAATTACGTCAGTTTTACGTAAAGAGAAGAACTAAATTACTTAAGGTTCTATCAACCTAAGGAAGACACCCGCGCTTCGCGATCGATATTTGGTTTAAAAATCATGTAAACCTCGCGCACCACGCTCGTTTTGATGAGGATGTGCCCATTTACCGAGCAGATTTTTTCACTGTTAATGTTATTTTTTAAGAATAAATCAAAAACTACACATCGTATCAAAATGTCACCCGTAACAAATTTGTAGATCTTTTTTTAGTGAAAATTTTTGATCGAATCATCATTTATCCTATCTTGCATATTTTGACCGTAAAATGGAATTTTTGATATTTTAATGTTTTTATGCAATAAAAATTTGAATTTTCGATTTTCCAAAAAAATTTTAAAAAGACGTTATGATAATCTTGTAGTGTGTGTAGAAAGAAACATTTGTCTTGTCTTGACTTTTTTTGTTATCTTGCGTTGTTTGACTGAAAATGTTAATTACAGTTTCTTTCTTTGGAAATTCAAAAAGGCTATATCTCTGAAAATTTTCATTCTATCGACAAATCTCATAATGATAAATTGTTCTACTTTTAAAGTACTATAGACACACGTACATATAACTTTCAAATTTGGTAAAAAATGGTCTCAAAAATTTTCAAAATGTGCTCACTTTTCGAATTTTGATCCAAAATGGCTGGCTAACGAACTTGACCTTTAGTTTCAGACACTAAAAGAGTACCAAAGGCTAATCCAATCTGTCAATTCTTTCTAAAGTTATCGTGCTAACAAACCGGCAGGCAGATATACACACAGACTTACAGACAGATACACATTCGTAAAAACCTGTTTTCTCGGTTCACGGGGTCTCAAGTCCTGGACATTTGAGAAAAACGGGGGGGGTCAAATTTTACACAAATCTAATTCATTTTCTGGTTGGGAATGTAAAAATTAATTAATTTGCTATAATAATGTTTTTTGTTAGTTATTTTATTGTTTTAATCGTATTAAATATGATTGAGTTTACAGAAAAATTTTATAATTAGGAAACATACACAAGATGAAAAAGAAATTAAATAAGTAAAGTTTTGATGAGAATGTGCCCATTCACCGGACAGATTTTTTCACTGTTAATGTTATTTCTTAATTATAAAACAAAAACTACACATCCTATCAAAATTTCACCAATAAAAATTTGTAGATCTTTCTTGAGTGCACAATTTTGGTCTGATCATCATTTGTCCTATCTTGCATAGTTTGGCCACAAAATGGAAATTTTGATATTTTAGTGTTTTTTATGCAATAAAAATGAGAATTTTCGATTTTCCAAAAAAATTCAAAAGGTTGTTATGATAATCTTGTAGGGTGTGTAAAAAGAAACATTTGTCTTGTCTTGACTTTTTTTCGTATCTTGCGTTGTTTGACTGAAGATGTTAATTATCTTTTCTTTTTTTGGAATTTAAAAAAGGCTATACCTCTGAACATTTTCAGTCTATCGACAAATGTCACAAGCATACATTGTTCTACTTTTAAAGTTCTATAAACACACGCACATATAACTTCCAAATTTTGTAAAAAATTTTCTCAAAAATTTACATAAGGTGCTCACTTTTCGAATTTTGATCCAAAATGGCTGGCTATGTAACTTGATCTTTAGTTTCGGTCAGTAAAAGATTGTAACAAAGGCCAATCCAATCTGTCAATTCTTTCGAAAGTCATCGTGCTCACATATAGACAGACAGACAGACAGACAAATTCGTAAAAACCTGTTTTTTCGTTTCAGGGGGTCTCTAAACGTGGATATTTGGAAAAAGACGGGGTTTTGTTTTTCAAAAAAATGGTACTATCATTTTTAGAAAATACCTTGTGAGTTGTATGTGGGCTAAATCATTTTTGTTGTCGGGACAATTTTTTTTCATAAAATCGAATTCTCGAATTTTTCCAACGACCAAATTTGGATAATCAGCACAAAATATTCCCATTGCAATCTGAAAAAAATCCTCTTTTCCCCTAAAAAAAAGAAAGATAAAAAAAATAAATATAAATAATTTATATTTTAAAATTTGTTTAAAAAAAGTAACCTTTACTACTTTTATTTCTTGGGGAATAAATTGGTGGTAAATGTAACTAATTTATTTGTTGTAACTACAATTACTATCCTCACTAATATAACCTACATAGGAGGACTAACGGTGACTTGTTGCGGCACAAAACTGATTAGTTACTGTTACCATTGAAGTAGTTGTTATAGCTCATACCATCTCTACTAATAAAGAGCTTCTTCTCGCAACTAACCATTTTTTTAAGTGTATCACGTAATTTTGATCTATTTAAAAAATATTCTAGTTTTCGCAAAATTCTATAAAAAATTAACAATTTAATTTTTATGAACAACTGTTTTTGAAAATTTTGAGATTCGTGTTTTTTCAATTTGGAGTTTGCCTCCATCGTCAGAATTGATGCATATATTCTTGACAAAAATCTAGGTTCAATTATATTTTGAAAATAAAACAACTTCTGATTCTGTAAACAAATTAAATAAGTAAATATAAAACATTGGCTTTGAGGTCTGTAAAATAAATTTTTCCATGAAGACTGAACGTATCTCTATTATTTTTAAAGAGTGAGATGTCTGAGACCTGATTGTAAAATATGTTGTTTCTTAGTTCCTTTGGAAGTATCGATTTTGACGTTTAAAATCAAAACCACTTAACCCACTCTCCAGCATGTTCGAAATATCAAAAATTTGTTTCCGTAGAGGTCGTGACGTAACCACTTCTGATTAACACTCTTGAGTGTCGATTTAATTCTCCTGACAGTAAGTCTAAAACACGTGAACATATTCAAACAGACTGCAAAACATTCATCTGACTGATTTGAAGTCAAAAGTGTCAATTTAAATTTTGACATACTAAGTTTGACTATCCATTGTTCTCCGCGTGTCGTAGAACACTTTATTTTGATCGGTGAACTCTAAAACAGCACGCATGTCTATGCTATAACATGACATGGCATAACATGATATATATGATTTATATTATAACAGAATACAACATATGCCACCGTTAAATACATTAAAGTTGACGTGTAAAAAGTGAGATCATACAAATGGGTATGAAACTCGCGATATCGAAGTTCTCACTAACGTTCTACTTAATTTTTTTATTTATTTTTTATTTAATACTTGCGAAAGAAATAGTCACAAAGAGGTTGAAGGCTCAAAGAACGTTTGCGCTCATAATGAAACGAAATAAAGCTCCAGCTTTTCCAGTATTCAGCGTAAATGTGAATCATTAATGCAGATGAGAGAATAGGACTTCATTTTCTAGAGGCGAATATTCACAAAAGTAGAGTAAATTTGCAGAGCAAAATTTTGTAATTGGGATTATCGTTTAAAATTTTTTTTAAATAGCTTTCTAAATAAATGTCACATAAACCACGCATTTGTTTATCTCTTCAGATTATTTGTAAGTAACGTATTAGAATTTCGATATTTAAATAAAACGACGGTCAGGTTTTGAAAACTGTTGGAAATTGTGTTCTGCATACTGATAAGTGCAATGTTATAAATTCCCTCATTTTAAAAATAATTTGACAAATGAAAGCAGTAGTTACTTGTTAAGTATTAGTATATAATATAACTGTTGTCTTATGCGTTTGTAACTGTAAAATGTGAACTATGTATCCTTTCAAAATTGGTCATTAATATTTCCATTTCCATAAGATATTACGTTTGCTCCAACTTTTACAATTATTTTAACACCTGATTAGAAGTATCTTAAGCTAGTACCGTCTTTTTATCAAATCGAATTGGAAACTATTCTATAAGTAAAGGCTCATTTAGGGCTATAAAGGGCAATGAGTCTCAAAATTTGCCTAGAAATGTCAAAGCATCACTTCAAAGCCGTTCATTTAATCTAGTCCGTATTTTTTTAATTTAAGGGTTTCTTTGAGGGGCTCTTCTAGATCAAATCATGCAGTCCTTTTAGTTTTTGAGAAAATGATGCACACCCTAGTCTCATATAAGAAGCTGGCACCAGAACACCTTTAATTCCTAAATCAGAGCTGTACTCAATCCCGGTATCATTTTTAAATTAAGTTTGCGTTGAGGACTAAAAAGAGCTCTAGGTCCCGAAGTTCGGGCTCTGAAATCTTTTATACAAAAAATGGCATGCACGCTGTTTTGACATGAAGCTAACATGGTCATACTCATAACTTAAATTCTGTTTCCTTGATCGATCTCAATAATGGGCTTCTGAAGGGCTTTTAACTTGTTATGAAATACGCTATTATAATTGAACATTTTTAAAATTCTCAGAATTTAACCCTTACACATACAACAATAGCTCAAAACCATAAATTTAGCGATACCCAGCCTATTTGTACTAAAATCATTTTGTTTAAAACATTTAATCCCACAAAGTTTTACTATGTCTAATTTAGCTTTTTACAATTTCTTTATAAATTGATTTAGGGCACATTATAAAAAACTTTCTTTATAAATTGACGTCTCTATTCTATATGAGTCATGTACTGACCGCGCCCTGGATGAGACTATTCCCTATGCTAATACGCAGCGCATAGTCTCATATGCAGCGATTTAGGCAGATAACCTCATATTGAATGGAGACGTCGATACTTTCTTATCAAATATTTTTTTCACAAATGACTTGGCTAACTTTAATTTCACAAATTTATGTGATTGCACTTGACAAATTTTTTGCAGCGCAGATATTTTTCGTCGGAATTTATATTCTTGAAATTCAAAAAAAAAAATAAGATAGGTCTGCTCAAATACTTTAATTTAAATTTAATAAAAAATTTATTTAATGTGAAAAATTCAATTAAGTGTTTGAATAACTTTAGATAAAAGATAATGAAATCAATTATAATGAGTTCTTCCTTAATTCATTTATACATTTCACCTGTGTGAGATCTTTTGACGGAAAAACTAAAATGGACTCTGTGTAGGGTCACCAAATATTTGGACGTTGGAATTAGCTTTGTTGATTCTAAACATAGGAAAAAAGTAAAATAATAATATTATATATATATATATATATATATATACATGTCGACTGACTGTATATCCTAAGCCAAAGAACCTTTTTGAATGAAAAAGAACGATTTTTTACCTAATAAACAAAATAAATTGTAAACTAATATTTGAATTTTCAACGCACACATATGAACTTCCTGCTGAAGTTATTCGGTTTTTAATCCTAAGAAATACGAGTTTTTCCTTCAAATAGTGCCATTTGGAACTAAAAAAGATAAATTTACAAGAAATAATAGAGTAATTCAAGAAAGTTTTTAACAAAATGGTTGAATTTGCAACCAAATAATTTAATTTCGAACCAAAGAGTTTAATTTTCTACCAAAGAAAATGATTTCTTCTAAATTGTGGTGCTATCCTTATGGCTATTCGCGGGGTACATCATATATCCGGGCTGTGCCCCTTCTTCGTTTAGCTAATAAAAAAGGGTCCAAATAAACAACACTTATTATTTTATATGAAATTAAATATTATATATGAAAATAATGGAATATTACTAAATATGGAATTTAACTCTCCAAGCCCACTCTCTGGTCTGGCGGACCCGACGCGTTATTCGCAAGTCCCTTTATTTGAAAGTAGTAGTAGTAGTAGAATAGATTTTAATATGTATATGACAAATAATCTTTTGGATTTGACTTTAGCATATTCTTGTTGACCAAAAGCTGGTTTATCACTTTCGGTATAATCTACTCTAAACATTTTTGTTTGTTTAAAAGTTATAAGCAAATGAAATTTGTCGTCGCCTTAGACCAAGTGTGGGTAAGTAATGGTCCAAAAATATGGCACGTTATAATACAAATAATTCAATAAAATAACTGCAAATTATTTGTCAATACATCATAAATAAAAAGCGGAGGGGTTGAAATTGAAATAAGAATGCGATACTAAATAACAAGCGGAGAGGTTATACCAAATTAAGTGACCGACACTCCAGGGTCCCTTGTTAAGCTTTCGGATTAAAATTTAGAAATACACTACCGTCGGAAATTATGAGATCGATTGATTAGCGAAAAAAAAGATAGGGCACTTTAAAAAAACAGTTGGAAAGCCTATGAAATTCCACGTCTAGTAATGTCAAACAAATTTTTTTTGATCTGCTGAAAAGAG
>JAWWLR010000127.1:29399626-29420465 GCA_035041075.1 Acraspis erinacei | reverse complement strand
CACTCGATCTGTGAGCGAATCATTGTGTCAGTGCTTAATATGCCAGCTGGCGAGAAAAAACTATGATAATTTCACTGAGAATAAATTATCTCAGAATGGCATTGTGCCTAAAATAATGAAAAATAATTTGAAACGTAAAGATGAAAATAATTTTTCGAATATTAATTACTCGTTTTTCCTATGCTATATTTCATACGTTATCGTTTTTATAATTTATTTTACACATTTAAACTTGCTGAAAGTAACCTTCAAAGTACAGTTAGTCATAAATGCACATAAAGTCATATAAATGCAATTTGTCAACACGTGTTCAAAATGTTGAAGCATTGATATCACAATCTCCTTTAAAAGTTCAAAATCAGATTATTTCATCGACATTAAAAAAGTCAGAGTCTAAAGGATCTGACTCAATCCAAAAATCCATATCGATAAATCAACTCCATGGTAAGCCATTTAAGATTGATGATAATCCAAAAAAATTAAAAGAAATTGCAGTAATAAAATCAAGTGACTGGAATAAATTACAATCGAGGTTTAACCTTTCACAAAACGTTTCGGTTGCAATCGCATCAATGGTTCATGTTGCAACAAAGAACAGAAGAATAATTGAACCTTATTTAAAGCAAAATCTTTCCACTGAAATGTACTCATTAGATGACTTTTTTAACGTAAAAATGTTTTATTTTAAATCTACTGAAAATAACTAAAATGTTGATATTAAAAAACCAGCCGTGCATTGCAATAACTTGCGCGGCCTAATTGAGTATTTGAAAGTGAAACATAATGTTACCAGTGCTCGTTTAAAATTTTGTATCGACGTTGGAGGAGGTTCCTTCGAAATTCGTATGTCAATTCAATCTACTGCAGATGAATTAGGATCTAATCCTGAAGATGGTTCTGAATTAAACCCCAGAAAAACATAAAATTACAACAATGGAGTTGCTTCTAAGATTTTCAAAGATTCTGATTTGAAAAAACTAATCATACTTTGTTTAGCTTCAGATGTCCAACAAAATTACAATAATCTTAAGTTATTATGATATGAGGTAGGCGTTGATGACACGAATGGAACGAGTGTAGCTAATATAAAATTGTCTAATATTATGGCTGGTATCATGCCTTATAGTAGCTCTTACCCGTGTACTTGATGTAATATTCGCTAAGGAAATCTTTGTGAATCTTCTAGTCCGCTATCAATTAAAAACATTACAGAGAATTATTCACAATGGCTTAGTCCTGGAGGAAAGAAAGAATTGGCCAAGAATTATATTTGATGCATTTCAGCACCACTATTTATTGCTGGTGAAAATAAAATTATTCTGGATATACTATCACCGCGACATCTTCATTTATTTTTGGGAATACTGAATGGTACATTTACTCATATGGCTAAAAATTTCAAAGAAACAGCTGTACCTTAGGCGAAGACCTGTAATGTTGAACGTCGGAGAAGGGAATTTCAATGGAAATGATTGTGGAAAATTATTAGATAAATAAAAAAATTGCCAAATGTTTCCCATATCGGATTTTTGACATTTTTGCAAGCTTTCAGTGACATTAAAAAGTCGTAAATGCCTGTTTCAGTAATACTTTACATCCTGAGTTTGAAAAGTAAATTGATTATTTCAATCGCAGCTATTTGAACTTGTATATTTCGGTTACGCCTAAGGTGCACTGTGTTTTACACATGTTAAAGAATTTTGCGAAAACATAAAGTAGGATTAGGTATATTCAGTGAACAAGCGTTTGAATCTGTACATTTTGAATTTAACTCTATATGGAAAAAACATAAAGTTCGTCCAACACATTGTGACTACGATAAGCATCTGTTACGAGCAGTTTGTGAGTTTAATTGTCTCCATCTGTAATCAGAGTTTTATACAAAAATTTATTTTATTTATATAACGAATAATTATCCAGTGGCTTTTATCTAAAATGTAAATAAATATTACTGACAGCGTATCATTTTGAACTTTGTATTTTTTGTACAAACTCTTAAAATTTTTTTTTTCATATTTTTAGTTTTTTTATTCGAATTTTCTATTTTTCATACACGTTTTAGCACATTGCCATTGGCGAAGCTATTTAAAACTCTCTTATCCTAACGGTTTGAAGAAAAATGGAAAATTACAACATAAAACACAAATTTTCGATTATGGCTTCGAGTATAGCTTTGACATCGGCTTAAAGCAACTATAATATATTATAGCAAGGGATTTTAGTCTAATCTTATGTTGAAAAGAACAAAATTACTCAGAAAAAAGTCAAAAAAAATAATCAAAATGCATGCTCTACTCAAGTATAAAATCCATAAAATCCCGTTTCGGAGCCCATTTTATTTAAAGTCATTTCAAGCACACCGTGAGAGATAATGTTAGTGAAGCCCCACCCTTTTCCAACACCCTTTTCTGTTTGGGCATCACATAGGGAAACTCTCATTCACCCTTTTCTTTTTGGGCATCACATAGGGAGCGCAAAGGCACACCTATGACCGGGTACAGTAATAATATTGGTGAAACCCCTACGCTTTTCCAACTTCCCTTAATGGGAGCGAGGCTCATCTGTGACTGGTTACAGAAATAATTTAAACTCCTGAAGCGGAAAGGCACCTTCATGACTGTTCGCACAAATAATGTAGGTCATTTACCTTCCCCTTTCCAACGTCTCGTCGTGGATGGGAATGCCACAGGCTCCATTACAATATAAACGGAAACCATTTTTTTATAGTGTTTTTGGGGGATTTGACTTTGAAAATAAAATTGGTGGATATTTTCACTATCATTTTCGTTATCAGCAAGTCAAAATACAGCGGTATAAAAAGTTTTAAATAAAGCGGGGATAATTGCATTTCGGAACTTTATCCAAAAACACCTCTCTGGAGGAATAATTTACAAGCCATTGAGTGAATTTATGTTCGTGCTATTGCATGGATCAATCTATTAATCATTACGTGAAAAAATAAATCACGCTAAATGTGCATGTAATAATTGGATGTAAATTGTGATGCATTTGGCACCGTTTAGCTTGCCCTGATATTCTGTCTAAAAATAGTACATTAAGCGTTAATAAAATCATCTCAAATAAATATTTTTATTCATTTTATAACAGAATAATAAAATTTCACAAGAAAAGGAATATTTATAGTACTAAGACAACATTTTGTTATTTTTTAAATAATAGCTCTAATTGTTAAATACTGTTCAAGAACCTATAATAGCCGTCGAATTGTTTAAAAATTAAATATTTTAGTTCAGCTCATTCATTTAGTTTTAATTCTTTGAGATTTTAAAACATTTGATTACATTAAGATACTTAATGCTATGGTAAAATTTTTGAAAACCTGAGTTTTTCACTGAAATAGGTGTGAAATTCAGACAAATATGATTTCTGACAAAAACTCAATTTCGTAGAAAAGTAGACTTACACACGGTTGGTGTATAGTATTAGAATATACTGTTTAATCGAATTGAATTCATTTAAGCCTAAAAATAAAATTGAACTTTGTGTGGAATTATACGGTATAAGGTTTAATTATATGTAATTTATTTTTACTTTGGACAATTTATATGTAGTTAAATACGTGTAGTTTTTTGCCATGTACAGATATTGGAAATAAATTGTGTCGAATCTTGATCTGCAGGTCGCTCTGTAGACATCATTTAGTTATAAAATCTAGACCCATTTTTCAAACTATTGACAAACCGCAACACAACTTACCGGTTGTGATAATCTCATTCGAACTATTTTCTTAAAATAGTTTTCAAAACGTTAAATACATTATTTTTATATAATTTTACTCATGAATTATTGAATATTCTGATCCTCGTAGAAAGTAGTCCACATATATTAATATACAAAAAGAAATAACTGCATGAATATTGAAATAAGTATTACCTCAAAAAACGGTCTTTCAATTTATTTCATTTATTTGTCCAGTCTCAAAATGACGGGATGAGTACAAGCATTTTAAAATGGATACCGAGTGTTGAAGATGAGGGGAAATACCTGGCTTGTCGGGCGGAAAATCGGCACTTGCCAGAAGCTGCTATCGAGGATAAATGGAAGCTGAAGGTTCACTGTAAGTGCAATATTTTACGTGATCTCGGAAAACTTTGATTATGCCCACATAAATGATACTCTACTCCAGATTTAGCAATTCAAAAACGAAGTGCCTAAGCTCACTGAAAATAGTTGTGCTTCGATCACCGCATTTCGTTAAACATAGTCGCCCATTTCCAGCTCCCCTGGGCGCCCCGAAAATATTTATTCTATGCTCATATAATTTCGGTGAACCTATATACCGCTATTAAAACAAGATCAGCTTCAATTATCAGTTTCTAACTTTTATAAAATGGCAGCAAAATCAATTTTTGTTAAAAACATTTGATTTTCATATTTAAATTTCATATGAAAAATTCAATGACAATTGATATAAAGAGTTACAGGAAATAGGATTTTTTGACTTCTCCTAGTATTGATTGTATGTAAGAAAATGAACGAAAACGTCATATGCGAAAATTCTGTCAGATATATGTTTTACAAATTTACTTAGTTATGAGTGTAAAAGAAATTATTTGATGTTAGCTCATTTTCTTTTGGCTGGAAACCCAAGTCGCTTTTCGTCGCTCGACCCAGATAAGGATGCCTCACTCCAATGCAAAAATTTCCTTGAACCTCAAAAATATTAATTTCAGAAATACGAAATTTGAACCGTACTAATATGTTTAAACCTTGGGCCTAAAAATATATCTATAAGAAATCTTCACCTGAAGAAACTTGAATAAAAATTACAATTTTAAAATTTTACTGCTGAACAGAAATTTCTTATTAATTCCAAATTAAAGAAGAGTATAAACAATATCTAAATTATGATACACATGAAATTAAATTATTTCCAATTTATACAAGTATGTAAACACTCTTTTATAGATAAATATCTGAAAGCAAACACTTGAAAAGCTCAATAGCGAATATATCTAATATTGCTAATATTTTTAGTATTGATGGTACTTTATGAAAAACTTTATAATATGAAAAAATTATATGATTATGATTATTAGTCTTATTGAAATGTTAAACTAGAATTTAAAAATTAAATTTTGTAATAAAAATAATCTTACAAAAATAATAAATATGAGAACTGATATCAATTTTAAATAAATTTGGAAATCCATATAGATTACATTAATAAAAATCTAGACCGAATCTGGCCCTCAGTTTCAGGAGGATTGAATATCCCCATTAATTTCTTTATTATTCGATAGTGAATGGACGTAGTTTTTGCACACTTGCTTGTAGACTGATATTTCACCGATATAGTATGTGAATATTTTACTATGACACAATCAACTAGTCTAAAGTGTTTAAATCCAACCCATTTTTGAAAGTCCCATCCCTAAACTTTCCGTTTTTCTTTGAATATGAGAAAAAATTATTTATGGAACATACTTTTAAAATTCCACATCATATAGAAACAAATATATCTGAATTTTAACGGCTATGCTCGAATTCGGTTATGTAAGGGCTGAAAACAGCTATTTCACTTAACACACGACAACATTTAAACTTTGAAAAAAATGTGGTTCAAGCTTTCTTCAGTAAAGAATATTTTGTTATATTCAAATAAAAATGGAAATTTTAGGAGTTGAGACCTTAAAAATGGGATGGGTTTGAATAATATCGACTTATTAAGTGTATCATAGAAAAAAAATTGACATATTATATTAGAAAAATATCAGTCCAAAAGTAAATGTGAAAAAACTCCTTCTATTCACATTCTGATAATGATAAATTTCCAGAGGGCTAGTCAACCGTCCTAAAAATAAGGCTGCTTATATTATTTCATTTTTAATACAAAACGTATGAAGGTATAAGGGTTTCAAGTTTCAAATTTAAAACGTATGTTGTGTTTAATTTTTCAAAAGCAATAAATTAACTTTAGGGCTAAATCACTCCTTGCAATGCATTTTTTTAGACAAAAATCGACCGACAGTATAATTCTTAACGGATTTTGATCGTTTCTTTCAGGAATGGCCGCTGGGCTTCCATATATAACGAGTCACTACCGATATTTTATTTCTGTTCAACAGAAATTCGTCATTTCATAACAAAGTTACAAATTTTTGTTGCTAAACTTTTCAGTTATACCATTTGTTCTAAGAGTATCAAATTGATTAAAAACGGTAATAAATAAATGTAATAACTGACTTAAAATAATTTTGAGTGGGTTATAGTAACAAAAAAATGGTTTATAATGTTAGAAACAAATTAATTAACCAAAGTCTTTTTTTCGTGAAGAATAGCTAATGAATGAGAATTATTTAAGCGATTTTTATAAAGAAATGAACATTTTGACAATTTTTTTAATGAGAGGCTAGATTTTTTTAGCGAAATCAGCTTAAAAGGCTTAGACAAAGACTGTTTGCTATAATATTTTTCATAATGACCAAAAAATGTTAATTGCTTAAACAATTTTTATAAATAAATTCGCATTTTAACCATTTTTTCATGAATAGATTTGATTTTTTTGCGGAATCAGCTTGAAATGTTTAGCCAAAGACACCTTGCTATTATATTTTTCATATAACCAAAAATTGTTAATTATTGAAACAATTTTTATAACCGAATGCACATTTTGATGATTTTTTTATTAAGAGGCTTGATCTTTTGCCAAATAAATGCGAAATATTTTACAGAAAAATCTTTAGTATCATATTTCTAATAGAGACATTAAATGATAATTATTTTAACAATTTTCACAAACAAACGCAAACTTTTACCATATTCTCATGAATAGGTTAGATTTTTTCCGGAATCAATGCGAAATTTCTTGAAAAAGACTCTCAACTGTCATATTTTCAATAGTGACAGAAACTGGACATTATTTAAACAAGTTTTATAAACAAGTTCACATTTTAACCACTGTTTGATGAATAGGCTTGTTTTTTTTTGCAGAATCAATTCGAAATGTCTTGAAAAAGAATCCTTGCTGTCATATTTTTATAGTGACCTGATATACACCATGGACAGGTTGCTCAATCGGACTTTGAATATCATGTGGCCCTGAAAAGGGATATTTTTAGTTAAGCATTCGTGCTTCAGTAAGTAATAATTGAGGTCACTCCTTGGAGATTGTCGTACTTTCAACCATTTTCGACTAATGTGGGCTTGAAAAGGGCCGCTTCTAGGTAGGTATTCGTGCTTCAGTAAGTAAGAATCGAGTTCACTCCTTGGAGGTTGATATACTCTCAGCTAATTTTGACTCACGTGGCCCTGAAAATTGCCGTTTTTAGGTAGGCATTCGTGCCTCAGTGATTAAGAATCTTTGGAGATTTTCGTACTCTGAGCCATTTTTCACTTATGTGGCCGTGAAAAGGGCCGTTTCTAGGTAGGCCTTCGTGCTTCAATGAGTAAGAATCGAGCTCACTCCTTAGAGATTGTCATGCTTTCAACCATTTTCGACTCGTGTATCCCTGAAAAGTTTCGTTTTAGGTAGGCTTTCGTGCTTCAGTGATTAAGTATCGAGTTCACACCTTGTAGATTTTCGTACTCACAGCCATTTTTGACTCCTGTGGCCCTGAAAAGGGCCGTTTCTAGGTAGGCATTCGTACTTCAGTAAGTAAGAATCAAGATCACTCCTTGGAGATTTTCATAATCTCAGCTATTTTTCACAGAGGTTTCATCCTTCTAGATTCTACTTTTCTATAACTGCTTATCAAAATGTAACAAACTAGATTTTTTTCGATTCTTGCTCACTGAAGCACGAATGCCTACCTAAAAACGGAAATTTACAGGGCCACATATGTCAAAAATTGCTGAGAGTATGACAATCTCCAAGGACTAAGCTCGATTCTTACTTATTGAAGCACGAATGCCTACATAAAAATGTCCCTTTTTAGGGCCACATGATATGCAAAGTCCGATTGAGCAACCTCCTCGTGGTGCATATCAGGTCACTATAAAAAATTCAAAACAGCAACGATTCTTTTTCAAGACATTTTGAACTGATTCCGCAAAAAAATCAAACCTATTCATGAAAAAATGGTCAAAATGTGTATATTTTTATAAAAAAAATATTCAAATGATTTTCAATCATTAGCGAAAGCTAATGTCGATCGATTTTTGTCCAAAAAAGGTGCTTTTTCCCCAATGTGCGCCGCCACACTGCACAGTGAGGTGAAATGAAAAAACGGGGCTCAAAATAACTTGCAGGGCGCAATTCATTACCGATTTTGGATTTTTTGTAAAAAAAAAAATCAGCGTTCAATTTTGAACAGAATTATGAGCGCCGATTTTTCAATTTTTGTTTATTTCAACTTTTATGTTAACGCAAAAGGAGAAAAAATGTCAATATTGACGGTTTTATTTTTTATCTTCTTGAAAAAAATTTCCCCTCCTCAATATGGCTTGAATTTGATGCACAGGAGTAAATAAATGAAAGAGAATTGTTCACGTTTTAAGTTAAGTCTTATAAATAAATTAGATTAACAAATAGCTAATTTCCCCCCTGCTCAATATCGTTTGAATGTAATTGCAAAGGGTTGCAGGAATGAAAAAAATTGTTGACTTGTTAAGTTATTGGTATTACCCTTACCGTGAAAATGGCACTTGATCATGGAAATTCGTCACTTGATATTTTTTTATATTTTTTAAAACAAATTATATAAAAAAATGCCTATTACCGGCATTTATGGGCACAAAGAATCCTTTTTTCTTCTTATTCTGTACCAACTACCGTTACATTGATTTCATTTGAAGAAAATTTGTCAAGTTATATTTGTTTATAATTTTGTTCAATAAATTATATGAATAAATGCCTATTACCGGCATTTATGGGGAAAAAGAATCCTTTTTTCTTCTGATTCTGTACCAACTATCTTTTCAGTGATTTTAATTGAAGAAAATTTGTCAAGCGATATTTATTTATAATTTTGTTCAACAAATTATATAAACAATTGCGTATTATCGGCATTTATGGGCAAAAAGGAATCGCTTTTTCTTCTTATTCTTTACAAACTATATTGTCAGTGATTTTAATTGAAGAAATTGAAGAAATTGAAGAAACAAAAGACAAAAATTTACTAAGGTTCTAATCAGTTTCTTCATAGACCTTCGAATTTTTCGTTCTATCTTTGGGTTTATATTTAATAGGTTCATTATGAGTATGCTCGTGTACCCATGCATAATTTGTTAAAATGTGATTCTTTTTTGCGCATAAATGCCGAAAATAGACATTTGTTTATATAATGTGTTTAAACAAATATAAAAAAATATCAAGTGAGAAGTTTTAGTGAGCACGTGTCACTTTTACTGTAAAGGCGAGAAATATTAACGCCTAATTATAATTTTCGAGCGAACAATCCATGGTGTTCGCTATTTGTTATTATAATTTGTTTATAACGACTAAATTAACAAGTCCACCATTTTTTTATTCACACACCCTTGTGCATGAAATCTAAGCGATATGGAGCAGGGGAAACAGTTTGTTAAGAAAGCAAAAAATAAAACCTTCAAAATCGAAAATTTTTCCCTTTTTTGCATTAACATAAAAGTTTAAATGAACAAAAATTTAAAAATCGGCTCTTATAATTCTGTTGAAAATTGAAGGCTGATTTTTTCTAAAACAAAAAGCCAAAATCGGTAATGAATTGCCGGTCAAAATTATATCAGTGCATCCCTCCAGGCTTAGATCATCGTAAATATTTGCATGTGAATACTAACGTCCTTCTCGTTCTGCCTTTCAGGCCTCCCGTCCCTTTAATTCCTAGCTATGCTACAGCACTGAGGTGCATGTGCAGTGTGCTCTGTGCATCAAGTGAACTATATACCATTTTTATTCGCAGCGCAGTAGAAAACTGCGCAGTAGAAAACTTTTTAATAATACATATTTGCGGAATTTAATATTTTATCCGCAAGTGCACTTTCGGTAATCCTCAAATAGCCTAGCTAACATCCTTTCAATTTCTTATGTTTGTAGTTTCTCCAATCGTAACACTGAAAATGGGGGCATCATTAAACCCTAAAACTATCAAGGAACTGGATGACGTACATTTCGAGTGCAATGTCCGAGCCAATCCAAGAGCATATAAAATTTCCTGGTTTCATGAGGTAATACTTTCAAACATTTTATACAAATACTGCGTTTATTTTGATCTTTCAATTTACTATTATCTCTGTTTATGAGAATTTTTTTCTTATGCTCAATTCTGCAGGCTTGTCTAAGAAGTTCATGATTTATGTTTACATTAAAATGTATTTTTTTGATTTCGTATAAAATATTCGATATTATTTCGATCACTCTTTGTTATAATCTTTCTGTTCTATAAGCTTTTCATTGAACTACAATATAAAGTACAATGTCGTAAGAAACATAATCTGGGATTAACCAATATTCCACAGGACAAAGTGCTTCGTCAAAACATTTCTGCGGGCATCGTGCCCTCCGATCAAACTTTACTCCTTCAAGGTATTACTCGAAAAGCATCTGGAAAGTATACTTGCCAAGCAACCAATGCAGAAGGTCGCACTTACTCAAATGCCATTTATTTGAGCGTTATGTGTAAGTTTCATTTGTATTTTTTACACTAGATGGATCCTTACTGCACTGATTAAACGATTTTTTCAGAAATGTTAGCTTTTTAGATGCGAACTTATAAGAACTTAGTGGAGTTAGACCAAGGGAAGATGCCGTCTAACTTTTAGCTCTGTGGGATAATTGAAAATGTTACTTAGAGATGCCAATATCGATTAGAGATTTGTCATTTTATTTCGACGAGGAAAATTTTGGAAACATTAAAAATGCGATAACTTGATGAGAAGAAATGAAAATTTAAGGACCACCTTCAAAGTGGAAGCTTCCGGCATCCTGAAAAGGTGTTTAAAACGTGGAGGTTTTTAATTTCCTAAATATTATTATCTTTGTCAAAGACCAATTTGAGGGATTTATCTAATTTTGAAAAGCTTACTCAATCATATGTCAATAACGTAAGAAAATCGAAATTAGTGCCTCTCCATTTTATACGACTAACCCTAAAATTACACAATAGGCAAATCATGCTTCCTCTCATGTAATCTCATGAAATTATGAATAAGGGATTTAACTTTTTAAATGTATCAAGATCAGAAAAACGAAAAATATTCATTGATATACCTAAGCTTCTTAACCGTATGTATTGCATATAAATTTTATTAAGAGTCTAGCTTATGCTATTGCTTATCTACTATCCTTATAGAATTCAAATTTCTTTGAGAGTAAATAGAAATTCAATATATACACTGGCTTTTCAATTAAAGCATGGAGTTGGTTCTTACATTAGCTGAAATTGAATGTATTCGAACGTAAACAGTCCGGACAGTATCGCAATTTTGCGCAATGTGATGCAGTTACAGCTTGGATGTTGGGGTATTGCTCTTTATCACTATGCTACTGTTTTGCCTGGGGTTAGTGACCGTGGGCGACCTCTCTTTCAGATCAGCGGCTTCACTCATCCATCGACGTTAATTCTTGAAATGCATACATCGATAGTGCCGAAGTCGAAAGTCTAGTGTATTATATGGCGCTACTTTTCGTAAAGAAATAACTGTTAGTTCTAAACTAGGAGTTCAAAGAATACTTTAATCAAATACTTAACTTAACGCGAAAATCGGGCGTCAGATCTTGAATGAGTCACTCATTTTGGGAGATTTCAAAATTTCCAAAAACTCCTGTGTCCTGACGCAGCCAGATGTAATGATAATTAAATCCATGTTTTACTTTGTTTGTTTTATGTTATCTAAATAGCCGAATACTGACCACAAATTCGACAGTGACATATTTTCTTTAGTGCGGTCAAAGGCGCTTCCAGGTCGTGGATTTGAAAACAATTTTTTATACGTCATTTTTTCGGATTTGAAGAATTTATCAATAAATAGCAAGAAACCGTTTCCAGTTATCATGTGTAGTTTCTTTCGCAGTAATTTTCCAAAAGTAGGCTCTAAATCATCGCTCGCAACTAAAACACCCCCCCCCCCCTAAAGCTCAAATCACAGGTGCTAGTGATACTGAAGATCAAGAACCGGTCGTGCTATACTAGAGTTCTGAATTGTAGAACCAACATAAAGACGTTATCTGCCAAAGATCTTCATTATAAAGAATCTGCGTACACTAATGCTACACCTGATGAAGCAGGTTTTAACTAAACAGTATCTTCGTTAAAGGTACAAACTAGGCCTACAAGTATCTTCAATAGTTCGACTCAATATATGGAAAAAAATAGAATCAGAAAGCTATTACACCATGCTACTAAAGTCTTTTACTGTCTGGTCATCAAGGCATTGACACCAGCACTATTGGATGAGATTACAAACTATCAACGGCAGACTTGATGTTCTTACTGCTAGACTACGACGCGAGTCAGTACAATAAGAGTAGTATAAGAAGGCACTATAATCCAATCTTTCAGGCAGATCAAAGAAGGCACTACCATGAACTGAATGTAACGAAAAATAATTAGTAAGACGTCGTAGTTCCACGATTGGAAGACATGACTACCTACTGGTCAAGTGTTTGGGCGGAAACAATCATAAGCAATTCAGGCGCTGCATGTTTCTAACGAGAGCAAGAAAGAACAAGCAACAACCTTGAAGTAAAGATTATTAACATCACAGATTCATATGTTTCAGCAGTTTTGAAAAGGACAAGCAAATTACAAGTCCTGGTTCTTGGACTCCTAGTTCTTCTAGGACTTGGTGCAAAATTTCTGGTAAAAGGGCCTGAGAAGTGTGAATCATGCGTTGGCAATATGTTTTCAGAAGATAATGGAACACGCAGATTTGATGCAAGGCTTTATACTGAGAGATACTAAGCATATATTTAAAAAAATCAGATGATCCAAATCAATATGTATTGCGACCAACAGCATCTCTTCTAACAATTCTTGAATGCTTTACAGCTGTACACTGCTAGAAATGAATTGGCAGTACAACAATATTTATGACTAGATTCATTATATTTTATTGCTGGTATAGATACAGCCATACATGATGTTTGTTTTGATTATCCGATTCTTGTTGCTTATGAAGACAGACGCGTAGGCGCGAGCGAGATGCGCCTATGGTAAACAAAACAAAGTGAGTCGGCTAAATCAGCCATACAGTGTATTGATGAATGATAAATTTTACGAGATAGCTCACTTAGCCAAATGTTTAATAGGATTACACATTTCATATAATAGCAATACGTATATTACAGTTATGTGTCACAAATATGAATAAGTTATATTTACAATATTTCAGTAAGTGTATTTCGCACTCTTTATTATTAAAGTACACGTGTTATATTGCGGATGTACTGATACTTTTGTAAACTACGATCGTATGCTTAAATCAATGATACTATTTCTATCAGCATATCCATGCATAGGGGTCTTTTTGCGGTGAATATGTGTATTCCCCACTTACCAATTGCGTTTTTCCCATCGCTCCAATCACCCTGGGACCTTCTACTTCACACGTCCATGGGTTGCACAAATATCTACGAACTCACGGGTCGTAGGTCAAGATTCGTTCATTTGTTCACTGGGAAAAAATTAAAAGCATCCGAAACTCACTTTCTTTAAATTTGCAATTATTCCTGCTATAATAAAGCAACCAATTTCGAGCTTTCAGAAAATTTTCCCTTGATCACTCTTAAAAAGTGTCCAAAAACTGAGCTCAAAATAACGTAAAACCATTTTTTATCAATACAATTGCCCAAAAGTGGCTTCATCAAGACGGCATGCTTCTCCCTCAAGAAGAAATGAAATAATAACTTTGTTCATTTTTATTTAATGGAATCGGCATAAAATCTATTCGATAGGTGCTCATTTTCTACATATTAAAAATATTTTGTTGTATTTCAAAATAGCGAAGGAGATGATCATTTCTAAACAGTTACCGGTAGTTCAATTTTAAAAATGCAAAGCTAAAATTGAAATCAAGTACTGAATTAAAGGTGTTTATATTATAGACAATCTCATAAACAATAAATGAATGATAAAATTAGAGAAGATAAATAAAATATTTCTAAACTTACGGCATTAGAAGTCATTTTTTTTTAGAAGCAACCAACATAATTGTATCTAGCAGGGAAAGCTAGTCTACATTAAAAAAAACCATCTACATACATCAATTTTTTAATGAGATATTAAAACTTTTTGCAATTTGGACAAGTGAATGCAGTTACGGCGCAAGCGCTTAGCATAAATCAGCGGTTTCCCCTCACAATTATAAACAATAAGTTAATATATCATTGTTTCGTGAGTTGCGTAACCATTTGTTGAACTCTTTTTCTTTATTTAGGGCGACCTTGAGCTTTATAAAATAAAAGTTTTCGGAGTTATTTCATTATCTTTAAGAGAAAAACATAACATTTTCTCGAAGCCAATTTTACAACTTAATTATAAAAAGTCGCTCTGTCGCTAAGTTTACTTAACAGGTTATTTCTTGTAGAGTACACTAAAACACCTTACTTGATACCCTATCGGTCACCGATGTAGCAATTTATTAAAAGAAGTCCAAACTTTAATAACAAACGAATTCCTTAGAAAATAATCATTACACCGGCAGAAAATGACGAAAACAGCTATTTTTGCTAAATTTTTTGGGTAAAATGGAATTTTTTATGTCTAGTGAACTCAATTACCATATCTTTATAATTTTGTGGGTCGCACAATCCAATTTCGCGATAAAAATATCCCAATTAGATCGTAGTTTGTTTTTAAAACTCTAAGTTAGCTAAAAATATGAGCAAACTGTGTTATTTGGACCCGGGATCGGATTCAGCGACCCCAAAAACAAATAGATATGCTGGTGTAGTCCGCCGGGCAGAACACTTTTTTGTTGTGTGCCGGTGTTATTTTAGACATATTTTCTGGATGTTTTAAATTTGTTGCTTGATTAAAGCAAACAGGATTACATACTTGAAAAAAGGCAGTTTCGGACGGTTTTCATTTTTTTCCAAGTAAATAAGTGAACGAATGTTAACGTACGAACTGTCGAGTTTTCCCACCTAAAATATTCTTTCTTTATATTCTCATTCATGAGAGTGCAATGTAATCGGCAAAATTTTCGATTTCTGGTTTTTAACGGATCTTTACGTTTCGGCACTCACTGAGTCCGAAACTCATTAGATTTTGTCGGTGTCGGTCTGCCCTAGTAAAAATGCCTAATAGAATCCAAATAGAAACATAATAGGATATGGCATCTATCAGGTCCTATTACTTTCGAAAGTGGGTTTTGTTCCTGGTTCTATCTAGTGTTCTATTAGATAATTGTGAACTTTCGAATTGGATCTTATAAGGATTTAATGTGTCTGTATTCGGCACTTGTACCTATTAGCTATTGGTTTCTAAGTGGAACCTATGTGGAATCTAATCGGATTTGAATTCGGTTTCTGTATGGTTCGTATTTGGTAATTTTGAACTTTCTAATTGGATCTTATTAGGATCTAGTGTGGTTGTATTCTAAAAATGCCTATTAGAATCCAAATAGAACCTAATAGGATATGGTTTCTAATAGGTCCTCTTACTTTTGAAAGTGGGTTTTGTTCCTTGTTCTATGTATTTTCTATTAGGTAATTGTGAACTTTCTAATGGGATCTTATCAGGATCTAAAGTGTTTTGTTTGCAGTCCGATTTCTCAACGAAAAAATTATTTCTTAACTTATTGTTATATAATCTTCATTTTTTATAGTTTCTGATTACACAATTCGCCAATGCGGTACTTACAGATATAACGCATGCTTAAACGCTTTGAAGAATCGCACTCACTGAGGATTCGAACTCCACCTACACTACCTAAACTTGTATTATACCGGGCGCTCTAACTCATTTCGCTATCGAAGCACATGGATCTTGGTTATAAAATTTCGGTCATGAATAATGAGTTTAAAATTAAATTTTACTTATTTAAAAAAGGGCTTGGCATTCTTTTTACTTTAAATATTTGACAAATTTAGAAACTATCCAAAGGTAATAAACAATTAAGAAATATCAAGTGCAATAATTCTTTAATTACCTTGGTGAAAAAGCGATATTCTGCAATACAAAAACCTCCATAAAAAGCACAGTTTTTAATTTATCCAATTATTTTATAATACTTTCTTACTGAGTTTTAAATGCAAAATAACAGTTATTTAAAAAAATATTTTAAAATATTTGAAAGGAAGAATCGAATTTCAATTATTTCAGAATGGACTCAATACTATTGGTTCGTACTCCCTAAATAATCAAAAAGTTGAAAAACGATCCGAAAGCAATAAATAATCAAGTAAATCAATTACAAAAATCCTTTAATAACTTCAATGACAAACGAATAATCTTATGCTATACGAAAAGTTCCATATAAAGCACAGCTTTCAGTGCATAAAATTCGTTTATTATACTTTTCATTCATGTCAGTTTTAAAGTGGAATAACTTTTCCAAAATAATAATTTAAAATATAATAATAACGATAACTTTTTTATAGACTAAAACTGTTGAAAAGTATCTAAACCGTATAAAAAATAAACAGCAGTGCAATTAAAAAACATTTTAACAACCTCAGGAAAAAAATGCATTTTCTGCTATATAAAAACCTCCATAAAATGCACAATTTTCGATTGATCTAATTATTTTATAAAACTTTTTAACTTGGCTTTTAATTTAAAATAACAATTCCTAATCAATAATTGAAAATCTGTATAAGTTATGTGTAAGTTATGAAAGCACATTTTCTAAAAGTAACAACTTATTTCAAATTTCATATTATTTTGTACAATGCACATAGTAAAAAACTTGTTTAACGAAAATGTATTGGCAATAGAGCCAATAAATGCCGCTCAAGCGGCATTTTTAGAACCTGAATTATTTATTTCCAATTTGCCATTCAAATTTCTGATAAAAAAACTCTCAGAGAAACTATTTTGCATTTGTGCAATTCATGAGAAAGCAGAGCCTATTAGGTGCCTGTTAGAGCCATTTTCGAGGCATTGCAATTAAAATGCCTAATAGAAACTTTTAGAGAAGCTTTTTTGGACTTATGTCATTCACGTGAAAGCGGAACTTAATAGGATTCTCTTAGAGCCACATTTAAAGCATCACTTTGAGTTTTAATCCGATTAATTCAATTCCGATTTGACATTAAAAATCCGAATAGAACCTGCTAGAGTAGGAACTTTGTACTCGTTTAATTCATGAAAGAGCAGGGCCCAATGGATGCCCTTTAGGACAAATTTTAATGCAGGACTTCGAGTTTTAGTTCGATAAATTAAATTCCTTTTGAGCATTAAAAGCCTGATAGAACCACATAGAACAGCATTTTTTACTTCGTAATATTGCCAAGCATGTTTTAAAAGCAGATAAGAGCCTAATAGAGCCTCTTAGAAAACGTTTACAAAGTCAAGTTTAGCCCCCATGTCCGTTTAGTTTTAAATAACTTCTATTGATAACCTATTAAGCATCCTAATCAGGGATGAGCATTATGTATTCGAGATAATTGCATCCTATTCTAATGAAAGATTTAATGTAACTTGGCAGCCCTCTGATATAGTTTAAGAAAGCTTACTTTATTTTAATATTAAACATTATTTTCCTAATCCTATTATCTAAAGTTGATTTCAAAATTTTAACGTAACAATTTCTTATCATCAACGGTAATTAAGGGCGACATAAATTCTAATACTTTTGAATATTTGAATATCAGTAAATTATTAAGAAAAATCTAATAAGCTTTCCATAAATTCCGCCAAAGTCAGAACCTAGAAAAACGTGTCCTAAAATATAGAATGTTACATTGATATTAATAGATAAAGATATGCATTTGTGAACATCATAGATAGAAAAATATAGGCCCATGGGACCACAAGAGATAGAGTCTGTGATAGAGAAAGATAGACAGTGTGAACACCATGAATAGAAAAAGATAGCTAGTTGTGACTGTAAGGGATAGAGTCAAGAATACAAAGATCTAAGTATACGCGACGATCTTACTTCCGCATCCAGTAACTCCAAGTTTTAATGGTTTTCTTTAATTTTTCCTGGAGATAGAAATATACATTTTAAAAAAGTTAAAATTTTAGTGTATAATCTTTTAAACAGATTTGAGATTTCACGAGACTGTTGGAAGTTCAGAATTTTAGTTGAAAAGCATTCATGTCAACCAAAGATTAATTTTTAACTAAAATTATATATCTTAAATAAAAAAATGAATTTTCAACAAAACAGTTTAACTATTAGGTTCTGCTTAGAATGAATACATATATTACATTTTCAAAAATTATATTACAAATAAAATTTCTAACGCTACGGGGTTTCGAACTTACATCTATACTTGATTCTATCGCCTAGTAGTCGAGAATCTTAACCATTATTCTATAACAACCGAATTGAAATTCAATGACAAAACCATCCTCATAAGCTACTACTCAAAAAAGTTTACGAAAACCATTTATCATCTTTTTTTCTCATTAATTTTTGTTATTACCATACGACATCATATACATGTCCAATAAACGAACAGTTAACGGAAATATAAATTAAATCAGTATTAA
Source organism: Acraspis erinacei (assembly GCA_035041075.1). Lineage (NCBI taxonomy): Eukaryota > Metazoa > Arthropoda > Insecta > Hymenoptera > Cynipidae > Acraspis > Acraspis erinacei. The sequence goes on along the minus strand of JAWWLR010000127.1, from coordinate 29,401,920 downwards.
ATCAATAATTAAAATCTAATAAAACTTTTTGGGTGTCTTAGCATAAGAGACAAAAGCTTCTTACAAAAAATATAGTTTTTATACATTTTTTTGTAAAAAATTTTATTGTAAATTTATTTTTTTACAATTTTTTGGAAACATTTTTTTGAAACTTTTTTTCTACAGTTTGTTTTCAACATTTCTTTTAACATTGCTTTTTTTAAATCTGTTAAAAAATTTTTTTTGTCGCCTATTTCGAATAATTTTCCTTTTTTTAACTTTTTAATTTTTATGTGATTTGGACTAGTTTACAACGATTAGGAATTACATGAAATGTAATTTTTAAGAAAAAATTGATTTTTGATAATGTTTAATTTCTTATTTTCAATGATATAATAAGAAATGTTATAAGAAATAGGTAGATATTTTTAGGGAGTACAATTTTTGTCTCTTCATCTTTTGCTGTATTTTGCAGAGTGCCCGCAAAATTGCATTTTTTATTTTGGATTATTTTTAGGGTGTTCAAAGTGCAATGTTTTTCTTCTTTTGATTTTTTATCATATCGTGCGTTGTTTCGCTTAAAATTTTAATTTTCGTTTCTTTTTTGGCATTTTGAAAAATCTATAACTTCGGTAATTTTTTTTCATCAAAAAAATTCATCAAGATAAATTGTTCGTCTTTTTTAATACTATAAATGTACGTACATAGAATTATCAATTTCTGAAATAAGTGCTCTGAAAAATGTTCAAAATTCGCTCACTAATTGAATTTTTGTCCAAAATAGCTGGCTAACGAACTTAACCTTCATTTTAGGAGACTAAAAGAGTTCGCCAAAGGCCAATCCAATCTGTCGATTCTCTCGGAAGTTATGGTGCTAAAAAAAACCAGCAGATACAAGAATCCATGAACGAATAGACAGACACATTTTTTAAAACTTGTTTTTCGGATTCAGAGAGTTTCAAATCCCGGACATTTGAAAAAAACTGTGGGGGTGGGTCAAATTTCACATAAATGTAATACCTTCTCTGATGAGAATATAAAAATAGATTGTATAGGGCGGCCGTTTTAATAAAAAAACAAGAACATTGTACGGACGTGAATTGTATACTAAAGAAACTATTTCCCAAGAAATATTAAGATATTTTTTACAAAAAGGTGGATTTTCCAAGAAATTTTGAAATACTAAATTTTTTGACAAAAAAGAAGAATTATCAGCTGAACTCCTGAAATATTTAGTTTAAAAAAATAATTATTAACAAAAAATGAATTTTTAACACAATATATTAATTTTTAGTCAATCAATTCAGTTATAAAACAGAAAGATGAATTTTCAACCAAATAGTTGAATTTGAAACTAAAAAAAAAACAATTTTCAAGAAAATAGTTCATTTTTTTAAATGAAATCAGTGTATTTTGAACAAGAACAAAAAACAATGAATTTTAAAGGATTTGGTTGACCTTTCCATCTATATTTTTTTCAATTATAATTTTTTGCCTTCAATGAGCCGAAAAGTGACGTAGCGTTGAAGTCTTTTTCTTAACTGTGAATATTTTTCATGCTCATTGAGCATAGAATTTATTCATGAAAAAACATATTTCTTTTCAGTCTGAAATGAAAAGTAATTAGATTTCGAACCAAAAACATGAAATTTTAACTGGGTAAATTTATCAATCACTAAAAATACGATTTAAAAAGAATTTGCCGTTTAAAAATAAACATAAAAAATAAGAGTAACTATTACTCATTATATAAAAAAAGAAAAAGTCATGAAAATATGTAGTTTCATATGAATAAAATTTAATTTTACGATAAATTTTGAAAATAATTCGAACTTTATATTTCTATGATTTATTCTGGTGATATTATTAATTTTATTATTTGTTATTGTTAAAAAAATATTTATCTATAAAATGATTAATGTAGCTAATAAAAAAGTTAATAATATTTAAGACCTCAATGACAAAAATATTTAAAACATATACATGATCAAAAGAATTAATAAAAAGTATATCACTCATATCCAATATAAATATTATAATAATTAGAATATGTGAGACCATAATTTAAATTGCGTAGTAAAGAATCTTTGTACCCTTAAAAACTGAAAAATTTCAAGTTTTTAAGGAAATATTTTTTAAAAAGTAATGGTAATTGTAATTAAAATGTTGGAGAGAATAAATTGGTAAAAAGTCAATGACAAGACTGATAAATGAGAAAATGTGTTTAATATTATTGAATATAATGTATATATTTATTTAAATTGAAACGAACATTATAATATAAATTTATACAGTTTAATGATTTATTTGTTGCC
>JAWWLR010000127.1:29191865-29205593 GCA_035041075.1 Acraspis erinacei | reverse complement strand
TCATTTTTCATCACCTGTCACAAATCGATGCAAGAAACCTTTCTTTTCTATCTGGCTAGCAGAATTTCACAAATAGTTTTTCGCCTTTCAATTGATATGGAACCCATTTCCCTACCTTCCGGACCTTTCGCAATACGTGTAGACGTTCGGAAATGGTGGATTGGGCAACATTCAATGCATTTGCCATTTGCTTCAACATTTTCCTTGAGTCTTTATCCAATAATTCTTTCAAATCTTCATCTTCAAACTTTTTGGGCTGACCTGGACGATTCTTTTCTTCTATATCGAAGACACCAGTTCTAAACCGTTGAAACCATCGTTCACAAGTTTTGTGGGATATAAACTTTTCCCCGTAAGATTCAGCCAATAATCTATAACTTTCAGCAGCCGTTTTCTTCAAATGAAAGAACGTTATAAACCGGTTTACTGGTAAGCTTTTTCCAATTATCTTGCCAAAAAAGGTAGAATCGAGTTCTTTTTGAAAATACACAGGAATTCGTTTCAAGGGGTTTTCGAGGTCGCTAATTCAATTTTCGCACTTAGTTTTTATCTAGCGACCGCCCGAGGGGTGAAAAATAAGGATGAAGGTGAAATTTTAAATTTTTCTAAGGCTTTGTGACTAGGTATTGAGAGTGAAATTTGCACTCTACCGACAATTTTTTTTCTCAAAGAATTCGATTCTGGGAGTTTTCGAGGTCGCTGATTCGATTCCCGTACTTAGTTTTCATTTAGCTGAAGAAGGGTTGAAAATGAAACTCGACTAAGATATTGGTCGGACAAACATAAGTTTTTTTGTTCCCAATATTACACGTTAGTTTATAAATTTTTTACGCTGGTTTATAGTCTTTGGTTTAGGAAGTTGGTTACAGTTTTTATTAAGTTTCGAAATTTCTCAAAGTTTTATATGACGCCATTGTGAGGCCGCCATTTCAAATTTTTGTCATTCTCATGCTTTAGTCGGAAGGAGAACCCCCAAAAATGTTCGTATACAACATTTCAAGAGAATCGTTTGAAAATATAGAAAGTTATTCAAACTTGTACATATAAGATATATTACCGGAATCGTTACTACTTTTTTGGTACATATATGATACATATCCAGTCAGCCGGTTAAACTTCTCCGCAAAATGTTTTTTCTGGTACGTAATTCGACATTTTCAAAGCTTTCAAAAAATATGTTCTTTTTACAATGATAATCTAGAAGAAACTGGCTTTTGGTGACGTATGTCGAACGTTCAAAACGCCATACGTCTATACCAGCAAACGTATGACTAACGCTATCTCTTAGCAAAATCGACATTATTAATCGAAACACCTATAATACTTACTACCTTATTTCAGTTCACTCATACTGATCAAGTTGATCAATATATAGTTTAATTGAAAATCACTTCTTATTCTCCATTTTCGTTTATCAAGTATTACATAGTGTGACTGGGTATTATAGACCCAGCACAAAAACATTAAAAAATGAATACTTAGCTTTCAAAATCTTGCTAGGAAAACGAGTCCAGAGTAGGAATTCAAAAATTTACTTAATCTCACATGCCAACTGCAGAAATTCTTGATTTTATATTGATTATTTTGGTTTAATTAGTTATAAAACCTTGTTCCATGTCCTGCGGTTGGATTTAAACTGGTGGACCACCACCCACAACAATCGAACTGTCAGATTCTACATCATACGGGATACAAAGCCATGGACCAAGAAGAGGAGGTTTCCTAGCACATGCGCAGTGGATGAAATTCCTGTTCGCACAAGAGTGCAGGGAAACACAGGACCATGCGCTCGCGGAGAATCTGCGCATTGACAGGAGTCGGCGTATCCCATGGGGGCGAAAGTCCGTGTTAAAAAATGGAAAAAAATCTAGGCAATATGGCCGCTTGTGAAGCGATCATGCGCTATTGTGACATCTGGCAGAACTAAATTTCGATTCCCCCCTTCCACTATCCCCCTTGGTATCCAATGTTCATTCTTAAATTGCATAACCTAGAAATAGAATTAAAATTGCACATTTATAAAGTGATCAGGTACAAGAACCATGAAAATTATATTCACGAAGTTGCACCCCGTAAATATAATTAATATGGCGTGAAATTCATTATCAATCGATGCACAGTTCACTTTCATTATGGATGTAGACTTTATGATGATACGAAACGTATTTTCATGACGTCCATGACACTAACTTCTGCTACCGAGTATTTACAGTGGTGGAAATCTAAAAATATCAATATTCACTGCAAATTTAAACTTAAAGAATAAAATGTCAATAGAAAGGACCCTTGAAACTGCCGGCCTGTAAAACTAACTGGCAACTGTTTCACTTCCTTGCGTTTTCTCTCACTCTACCAAACTTTAGTTGCAGTATTCTGCAACCAGTGGCGCTCCGACTCACACTTGCTTTGACGAACGGAGACGCCGCTCTGAACGTCATTCCTTACTCTGAACCTGAGTCGGTCAACTACGTGGAAAAAAATGGACCCGTGTTTCAGCGCCATCTCTTTCGGGCGTAGAAATTAAGCAGCATCCATGTGTTGGTCCACGTGTGCATGTATATGGTGCTCTTGGCTGCGCCAGTATCAGATATTGTACTTTATTAATGTAATAGATACAGATAAAATATAATCGGGTGGCTTAATAATACAGCTTTATAATAAAAAGGAGGTGTCTCCGGTTTCAATCGTGTGGAAAACTACGAATCTTGCCGTCGTTCCGTGAACATTGCAGTTAAGTTTTTCAGGGCTAACCTGTAGCAGTGAGTCTGAGAAGTAAGTATAGCTAAGCCCTGAATAAATGAACTGCAATGTTCACAAAACGTCGGCAAGATTCGTAGTTTTGCACACGATTGATACCAGAACCACTTCCTTTTTATTATAACGAATCATCATCAAAGCATTAGATATACTTGTAAAGCTTTTTTTTCTTTTCTTTCAACTCCTTGTAATCTCACTGAACAGTATGGCGGCAATGTATGTGGTCGTTGCTCCCTCTGCACCCCGCAACCAGCAACCCGCTTTCAAAACTGAACTAACGCCATCTGTGTCGGGCAGTGAACTATTTCTGTACCCCTCACAGCCTCTCGGCCCGCGCGTGGCGGGAACCCCGGCTGGAAAGATAGCCTCCGAGGGTCACATAAAACTGCAATGCATGGACCACGGAAGGAGTTTTAAAAACTAGCGGATATGAGAGGAACGAAACGCGGGATACGTCAGTTGCCAGGTAGGCTCTTTTCGCTAACTTCTGTGCTCTTTTTATCTCTTGAATAAAGTAAAAATTTGTCGCTTTCAACGTCGGGTGTCGAATTGGCAGACAGACGCGTTGAAGCTTGTTCATTGCTGACCTCGAACAGGGTCACTTTATCGCGCGAATATGTATTGGTTTGTGAACCAGTATGGACCACCGCTCGCGCGGGGTTTTTATTAATTTAACACCGTCTGAGATCATCTTTGTTTCGAGTATTTGAGTTGTCGCTTGAATCGTCAGTTAAATTGTCAGTGTCTTAAATGGTTCCATGCAGTCCATAGTCTCGGATACTTGAGTGAGGTATATGCCCACTCTTCTACTATCATTGCATCATAAGCTTATTTTAAATTATAGTTTACTCATTAGTGAAATAAAGTTAATTTATTGTATCTAACCTAACCTCTCTTTCGCGCGTCACTACTTATCATCGCCACTCTATCGGAGCGGTCAGAGCATTGATAGTAGGAACTCATGTCTCATTCGTATTTACAAATTTTGGTAGTTTTGGTGTAAAGCTACCTGGCGCCCCTCTGGAAAATTGTTGGACTCATCTACGAGTCCAACTTATATATTGGAGTCATAGAAATAACTAAAAAGGAATAGTTGGACAACAGTCCGATCATAATAGATAAAATAATCTAAAAAAATAATAAATAGGTGAGAAAACTGAATAATGCAAAAATCCATTATCTTGATTGCGTTTAGCGCCTAAAAACATTACAGAGGGTGTTACAAACTTTCTAAGAAAGAAGAAAACAAATGATGTAAATTCAATTACAATTGACTTTAAAAAAAAATTTATTCAGACGCTTTGACGAAGAGTAAATTTTTAGTTAATCATATAAGGCCGTTTAATAGAATCAGTTGTTATAATTTTCAATATTTAGGTTGTTTAACCCTTTATATATATATATATATATAATATATTTCAGATAAAAAAAAATTTTCTTTTGACATTATTTTTATTATTCACTTGAAAAGTAGTCACTCTCCACCGGGCTAAAATTAATACCGGAACCATTAATAGGACTTTAGAAAAATCTTAATTTCGTAACTAAAAACGTAAACAATGTTCGGATGTTTAACATTGTAAATTAAATATTTTAACGACTTGCTCTGGTATTTACAGGATCTTTTCTCTACTGCAACACTCCAGTATATTCTTTTTGTAAGTGGAAAATTAAGCTTTCTGCTTTTACGCAACTGACACACGGCGTGGATGTAAAAAAGCAGGATATACGCGATAGACTAGGCGTACTCGCAATAAAGGAAGTAAAACAGAACCATGGAAAGGATGAAAAGATATGCGGTGCTTTTTGAAAATGTGAAAACGCGCTGTGTTCCCTGCTCGCGCTGGTGATCTCACAAAAATTCACGACCACCCAGTCGCCTCTTTATGTGGTATTTTTGTTCTCACTCCTTTTTCAACATCTCTATCTTTCTTTGCACTCTGTAATCCGCTCGCAATTCTGACGGTAAAAAATATAAATGCGTTAATTATAAACGCTTTAATGCCGAAAGTGCTGCATGGAATATAATTTTAACATATACAGCTTTTAAAAAAAATTTAGTCGTAATTATAGGTATTTTATATACTAATTTTCCTTTATTAATTCAATCATTTTTTTCAATTGCTGCCAGCAGCAATTAGCGAGTTTCGCACGTGACGTGTTTTCTCGCATCTTGCATTTTTGCCATTAAAATTAAATTGTATATAATAATATTTACACAGTAGAAAAGAACAATTAAAAAGTCGCTCCTTAAATTCAGCAAACTACGTCGGAATTTAAGAAGGTCAATACCTGAATTTCAGAATTGAATCATATGTTGTAACATCTCATTATAGAATTTCAGCTCTCCTCCATATACCTACCTAGTTCTTCTAATTCCTTCATCTTTATGAATCTTTAAAAAATTCCTTTCATTCCTCACTCCCTATCGGTTGTTCAAACAATGAACAATTGTTGTCTAATATTAAGCTACCACTCAAGAGAACTATTGGCAAGATATCTTTAGTCACAAATGCTGAATAAACGCATTATATTTATTAGAAAATTATCCAATGTGCATTTGTTTATAATAGTATATTGAGCAACAAGTGTGGTAAGTTAGCAATTGCCCACGAGGGTGCAATTGCCAAACCACTCTTGTTGCTCATACTATTTTATTTTATGAGTGGGCATACTCAAATTAAAAGGCGTGAAATAATGATTACTGGCGTCCGGTAATGGAAACCATGGGTAGTATGACACTTATCGAACGATAGATAAGCGTGAAATTAGCCACTTTACACGCAATTGTAAAATAAAAATTATGTAAATAATGAATATATATTTTTTGTTTCCATTCAGTTTGTGATTAGAAATTATTGCGCTTGTATTTCCCAAAAACGTGAGTTTGAAGCAACAGAAAGTAGCCAGTTCACAAAATACACATTTCTTCACTAAATTGTTTATTACCAAAGGAAAATGTTGATTGGCATACATTTTTTTAATCTATTTTCCAACCACATTAAAAAAATACGTATCAGAAGTTTGAACTACTATTTTCAATTTTCGGCACAAGAAATATTTGTAGCGCCACAAGGTCCAATGTCTAACACCAAGTTGCCTGATTATACTGATGATAATAGAAAAAATGTGACCCCTGCATGAGCATATTTTCACTGTTAGCTGGTTACTCAGCTTGCAATTTTGAGATTGGATCTCCGGCTGCGCACTCGAGACTTTTTAAAATTATAGATGATCTTATCGACAACTGCAATTGGGTAATTGTGACTTATCATAGCTTAAAGCTTCTGCGGCCTTCACGAACACATTCTTGTCACGTGTCACATGCTTCGCCCTCGAATAAAGTTCATATGTCCAAAATGTCTTGGATTGTTTATTTAGTTACTGAAAAATAACGTTCAAAATTCTTTTTTTAAACTCTGTTAGTCAAAAAATGGGGCAAAAACCGGAGTTTATAAGGTTCATATAAAAATCGTATATAGCCAGTTTTATTCTAAGTCACAATACACCAATAAACCACGAAAAATAAAAATTCTAAAAACAGGATGTCAATAGAAAGGTTTGTTTACTGAACATATTTCTATCTCCATTTTTAAGAATCTGCGCTCCCGACTTTTCCTCAGCATGACGACGTTGTTTTATTCAATCAGTGTCTGATTTCCCGGCGGTATTATAGACTCTAAATGCAAAATATTTTTCAAGGTTGTGCGATGGCACTCTTTCATACAATGTACTTTATTTATCTATTGATGTTTGTTTATATGTAAAGGAAGACTGTCCGTCGAATACAAATAATAAGAAAAAAATTCTACTAATGAACATGTCTACAAAAAAGGCTAATAAATAATTTACGAAAATATAACTAAAAAATGTGTTTAAAGAATTATTTAAAAATCCAAGAATTTGGAAAAACTGTCAGCCTTAGTGTCCTTAAAAATCATAATAATTAAAACATATTTTAAAAAATTCTTCTAACTAAGAACACTTTAATTATAAAAAAATCTTACATACTTAATAAAGGTGTAACTCCCAGATATGGAAAATTCCATTACAGAAGCGAATTTCATGAAAAACTAAAATTCAAAATAATTAACAATTAAAAAATAAATAAGTAAATTGTTAAGCAACATTTTTTGCAGCATTTAAAATAATGTAATCATACCGAGAACGTTTTTTCCTTCTGTTCCTTTCACAGCCTGTTCAAACGTCCCTAATATGGTGACATTTTTTTATTTCGGGAAAGTTTGTCTTGGCGTGTAATTTATTCATTTTCGCATAGTTAATTATTTTGAATATTTGTTTGCGGTGAAATTGCCTTCTATAATGTAATTGTCAAAACTTGATAGTGTTTTGCTTCATCATTTACAATTTTGTTATAATTATAACTTTTAAATTAGGAGTATCTTTACAAATATTTTTTCATATATGTAAGTTACAAATTCAAAATTGTGTACTTATTTTTTCAGCAGATGGAGGTGGAGTCTTTCAATTGACAAAAATTTAATATAAAAATTCTCATTTTCTCACTTTATTTTTGCGAAATTGGTTTTTGAAATATTTTCAGACCGGTAGTTTCTTCAACATTTTAAATTTTTTAGTTATTTTTTCATAAATTATTCAGTTCATAATTATATTAGTATTTGTTCCTTGTTTTGCATTAATGTTTATCCACAGCTACCCTCAAAAATGGATCATTTCATTAAATGTATATAATTACAAATAGTTTGTTGCGTTTCGTGTCAGAAAGAATTTGAATCTTTCACTGACCAAAAATTACATATAAATTTCCCATTTGACCAGTCTATTTTTACGCAATTAGTTTTGAAATTATTCTTCCCAATGCGAGCAAGTTACACGTGTCCATCAGAAAAGATTGCCTGCGAAACTGAAAGTGTCACCGAAAAATGAAGAAAATTTTTTTAATTCGCGTCCGATACAAAACGAACTAGAATAATGACAGCTTTTTCAGAGATAAGTGCTTTGTTACCATTACTATTAAATTTGAGGTGGAAAAGAATAATGCATGCTAATATTTTAAACATAATGATTTTTAGATTTGAGGGTGCAGCTGTTTTTTTGAAATTTTGACGGATTTGTTAAAAATTGGTGTATTGTGTTTGTTGGGAGTGTGGTGGTGGGGTTTATTTGGATTTTGTTTTACCTTCTCCTATGTCCATTTTATGGAATATAATAGAAACCAATATTTTTTTAAGAAACCAGGTTTCAGCCGAAGGAGACATGGTATACCAATATGGAAATTTGATCATCCTGGCATGCGACAATGAAACCCACTGTATTTGCGTTAAATCCTGATGAACTGAGGAAAGGAAGTTGGGTCCTTTGACAAGGACTGATAACCTACATTTCTATGCACGTTTCCATGCATTTTCTAGTCAAGTCACAGTGTTTGGAAACATCCGCAAAGTTGGCAAAAATTCAAATAGTGAGCAAATTTTCTTGAAACTCAGTACCCTTATTTTCTCGGTGTCAAAATATTCAAATTTGAGGTAAAAGGTGTCCAGAAAAAAATGGCCTCTATAAAATGGCAGAAAAAATTGAAAACACTGACGTTACGTTAGTGAAAAGTATTCGTCAGGGAGTTTTCGGGGTGAATTAATTCAAATTTGAGGTCAAAATTGTCAAAAACAAAACTATCCGATTCAAAATGGCGGTCAAAATAATGAAACACTGACATTACAACAGACTTTACAACCAACTATTTGATTTTTTTACGATTTTAGGCTCCTACTGCGCTTATTACAATGCGCGTACTCCTGTCTTGTAAACTTGTTTAAAACTAAAGTAGTAGCTAGGAGCATTGAAATTTGTTATTTTCTCAATCACTACTGCATTGACTTTGTATTTCAATAGGAATGACAGCAGAGCAGCGCGGAGCTTTTTTGAGATGATGTTTCTTAGGAAACTTGTGTTTTTCTCAAAATTTCTGACAAGGTAACTTTGAGGCCATCTTTCGGTTCCCATCAAAGCCCACGTACGTAAGGAAGAGCTCAATCTTTCCAGAATTTCAAGCAGAGATTAATTGTTTATATAATACACTAGAAAGTTGACGTATCAAGAAGGATTGCTTCGATCAAGATATAGTGATAGAACTATACTATAACACAAGGCAATGTTGCACTGGGACCAGCCAGTGTGGAACGGCTGCGTCCGACTTTAAGTATAGGGTGAATTGTGGGCCAGATATAAGTGAGTAGAAGTAGACTTCTTCCATCAGATGCTCTTAATACCATCTGGTCCTCAAGCGGAGAAGTTCTGCATGCCGCTAACTACTTTATTCTCCTCTATCTAAGATGTGGCTATCAGTATGGACTTGAGTGGATTTTCGTCAGAAACAGAGAGATCAATAAAGATAAGCGATGAGCCTGGAAGAAACTGTTAATTCTCCTGACTCTCCCTAATATCTTCTGTATTATCCTCTTTGCGTCAGGCGGCCCCGGTATTACATCAACAATGGGCTGCTTGTGATCCTTCGTACTCTCTCCGTAAAAGGCCTACCAGATGCTATGTATTCGATCACACACTAAACACAGAGCCCATTTTGTCTTGCCCCATCAATCTTCTTGTAAAGTTGCTACAAGTGTTTTTTATGTTTTTTTAAAATTTATCGTTGGTTTTAGCCTTCGATTTGAATCAGCCAAAGCTCTCACCGCAACATAAACTTAGGAGCTCAAGAGGAGCATGGATATTAATGTACTTCCTTATCCGTAAATCGCTATCAACTATCTGGGGATGTCTGCTTTCCTCGATTTATCTCAATCTCGCTTTCTCATCCTTATCGACGTCTTCTTCATGAAGCGGTTGAGAAAGCACTTTGCGTTCATTCTCAGTTTTCGACAGGTAGGGAGCTTGATTTCACAAAGACTGTTGCAAAATGTGCTGAAGCTTTGGGTATTTCTGACAACAATATTATAACATTATTATACGTGACATTAAGCTTCCATGAATTTCGGCAGGTTCTCTGCGCGTTCTATTATTTTGAACCGGATCTGAAACTACGTTTGGTAATGTCATTATTATTCCCACGAATAGATGGCGAAAGGATTCGACCATCCTTGTAAAGCCTTCCATTCCAGGATAAGTTTTTATACTTTGATAGGTCGCCCGGTATCCCTGAGTCAAAGTTTTAGACACCTTACCCAGGTTCCATTCAGTTTTCATCAAGTGCCTCTTCTTGTGGGCACTTGCTTCGGGACCGTCCCTGAAGAATTTTTCGCGACTGCTTATTAATTAATGTAACCATATTCAGCAGAAACCAGATCCGGCAGAAATCTCGAACATTCTGAAGATAAGATGTGACCCAAGGGCAGTCGCCTTTTCAGAAGTCAAGGAAAACTAGATCAGGCCTCAAATGCGCGATAAAAACAATTGTCGAAAATATGAATATACGGCACTTGTCGTTTTCGACAGTTCACTCTATTTCCCTACGGGAGTTTGGCGAAGTGGTATCAGGGCTTTTTCCATAATAAAAAATGAATTAAATTCTTAAATTGTTCACACCCATTTATTAAAGTGTCATCTAATGGTCTGTGCAATCAGAAAGAGATTGACCATTATAAAGTTGAAATAATTGAAATTGGAATCAGCACCTTATGCACGTAAAGTCTATCACAGACTATAGAAAATACCACATAGTTTACCTTAGTTCTGTAACATTTTCTTTATTTTTTCCATATCGTTTTCGAAGGAGAGCCCTGTGTGTATGAAACACAGCAGAGGTTTGATTGATGTGAAATTGAAGCATCTTTAATTGGCTTATGTGTCTTCTTTATATGTATAGCTGCTTGTAGCCACATCGATTGTTGTAAAAATTTAAATCTATTTTTTATACAACACAAGTGCCGGAAGACAATAATAGAAAATTGTAGTGATAACAAACTTCGTACTGATCCTCGTCCAATTTACCATACTTTTAAGCCACAAAGTTCCTTTTTAAAATAAATTATTCATAAACCTAAAATTTTCGAATTTCCAAAGTTGAATTTTGCATTTTCACTCTAACCTAATTAAAAAGAACAATATAAATCAAACGTGTAAGAACTACCCTTTTACTCTTTTTGATAATCTATTCACCCTGTTGCATGTAATTTCGAGGATAAATCACTGCCAATTGAAGGGCTGAATGGAATAACCACCTTAGCGCTCGAAGACGCGGAAACTTATTGTCCGCGGAACAAACTATGTGAGGAAGTTTCGAATTTTGACAACTTCCAGAGAGAAAAATCTTTGTTAGGGTTCTGGCGAGTGGAACACAAAAAAGTATTGATTTTTTTCCGTTGTAAAATTCCCTTTTCCTTAATTAACTACGAAACGAAACAACCTTAGAATTTGACAGCCATACAAAAAAGATGCGCAATAAAATTATCTACAAGTATTAATTGTCGACACTCAAAATTGAACAACTTGAAAAATTTGCTCCGCGGACAATGATTTTCCGCGTGTTCGAGCGCTAAGGTGTTTATTGCATCCGTCCCCTCAATTGTTTAAATAATTACATAATATTTTCAGAAAAATGTACTAATCCAAGCATTCTAATAAAAGTGAAAAATAAATTTGTTGCAGGTTATTCCTATAATGGGCCTGTTACCTGTGCATTGTGGCAGGTGATTAAAATATCTTTAACCGGATTGTGCCAGTGACAGTAAGGCCCGAGTGCCCCGCGATTGTGTCCACGACGTACATCAGGTACACTTCAGGCCTTCAATGCATTTGTGTATCTTCTAATGCAGTGTCCTTTTTTATGTAAGAGAAAGTTTTGTTGATGATTAAAATGCAAGTTTCTGAATACTATACTAATAAAGGTACAACTATCAATGAAAAAATCGCTGCGCTTCTCATATGCCTTTTCCAAAATCCTTAGTCTCGCCCTACCTTTTTCTATCACGAAGTATTACGATTTACAAAAAAAGTTGAAGTTTGCAATTCTGATTTTACCTAGAAAATATCTTTATTCTCGAAAAAAATATTCGTCGAGCAAACACAACAAAGGTATTTTAAACAGAATTGTTCAACAATTTCCTACAATTGTTGACAGTACAATAATTATGTATATTACGTAGGGCTTCTTCCACGTCCCTTCCATTGATCTTATCATTTTTTGTGAATATGTTTTTATAGACATTTTTTGGCCTAGAAAGAAAGCATGCATTTTTTCCTTAAAGTACCTTGAAAAGTTTAAAATAGTTAGTAGATCAGTAGATGTTTTGCTCTCCAGAAACTATTATCCAATACTATAAAACTGTGTGCAAGTATGACTTAGTTCGGACAACTCTGATTGTTTGAACTATTTTGACTTTATCAGACTTTAAACAATGATTTAAATCATTTGAAAGGTTGCAGCACAGAACTTAGCATTATTTATTTAGCATTAATCATTAATATTTCTGAAAATTAATATCCATACATGTAGAAAAATAATGTATTTCCTATTTGTTTCAAATGTAGGTCATACTATTTTATCGCGATTTTCATTTTCTTTGTTTAAATTGTTAAATTATCAAACTCTTGGTTAAATTTTTATTTCTATTTTATTAAACATATTTGACTCTCATTCAACATCCTCATACTTCGGGAGAAAGTTCTTATTTTTGCAATAAATTGAACATTTGTTTTTTAATCGCTATCTGAAGCTGATTCCGAAATCAGAGTCGGGTAATTTTTTGCGCATGAAAGTTTGTTTAATGGGTTATTTAAGTTTGAAAATATCAAAAAATCGATTTGTTTTAAATTGCATTTTCTGAAAGTATAACATTTCAGAAATATTGTTTCAAAATTTCATAGAAATCGGAGCGTAAGTTACTGAGATATGCGGCCTCAAGCGAAGGGGTCTTGAGTTGTTCTTGAGCAAGTAGGAAGCTACGAGAAGCTGCAACTATTGTCCTCTGCTCTTAGATAGTATATATAAAATGAATTGTGCAAAGATCGGAAAAAAGAAAATTGACGAAAGTGTACAAAAGCAGAGCAAAAAATGGAAAAACTGTGTTTAATCCAAAAACTGCGGAGATCGAAGATTTCGGATTGTCAGCTGCATCGAACAAATTTCCAAATCAAAAAGAGTACGCTGTGCCGAAAGAGGGTGCAATAGGTTATCGAATTATAAATTTTGTAACAGTTTTTTTCTTTAACTTATAACCTTGTGAAATGCGCGAAATGTGACGGAAAAGTAAAATTTTGATTTGGACCATTATTTTTTTGTGCATCATAATTTAAAATTTTAAACGCGTTTTCCTCAAAACAATGTTTTTCGCGCGGTGATTAAGATATCTAAAGAAAGGCTTATCCGATCGCTACCAAATTTTGACTAGTTATTATTACACTAAATTTTTGTCCTTGATCGAAGGATTTTTGATTTTGTCAATTTTGTCTTTTTTATAGCTAAAAATAGACTTAAGAAAATAATAATTTGGTTTAAACATCCGCCATTTTGTCGAAAATTAAAATACCGCTTTTTTCGATTAAAGACAAGAGTAAGTGACCCGTTAACTACTGGCACTCGAATGTCATGATAAGTATTGATCACCGAAAAACGTCTTTTTTGGTATACTTCTGGGAGATGGAATATAACTCGCTTATTTACAGATATTTTAAGAGGAAAAATTACTTTGACCTCTCGAAATATGTACTATTCGAATGGCCCAACATTTATTTCAATGTAAATAAACCCGTCTTTGAAAAAAATACTAAAAATTGCCTTTTTTGGGTGCTAGGAACATGACTAACCCCTTAGCCACGTTCAGAAAGTTAATACCTCGAAAGCATGATTATATTTTTGATCTTCAAATTTAATATGTTATCGCAATCCAGTCAGCCTGGTCTAATATGTAGGATAGTGTCACTTTGCTATTTTTAACTTCCACACTCGTTTGGTTAAACCTGCATAACTTTTTGTAACTACCATTTTTCATTAAAATCCTGAACACAAAAATATCAATAAAGTCGTCACTTACACTGTGT
>JAWWLR010000127.1:29174336-29186976 GCA_035041075.1 Acraspis erinacei | reverse complement strand
TCACAAATTTAACTACCAAGAGTTTCTCCGTGTACTATTTTAAAATGGTAAGATGTCCCTGGACAATGGTCTAAAAAATGCTACGTAAACATAGTAAACATTTGAAAAATTCGATAAATCATATTTTTTACCATTTTACATGGCAATAACGGCAAGGTGGATTTATGTACTGACGCGTATGATTTCCAAATATTAAAGCGTACCATTTAGAAATGGCAAAATTAACCAGATACAAGAACCGTCTTTCACCACGTGATCGGGGTTAAAACCGAACGCTAAGGACACAAAGGAATACGTGTTTTCCTGTGCGATTGAAAAAAACGACACGATGCGTGCGTTATATGTATATGTATGCATACTATGCACATAAGTGTAGGTTAAGTTAAGCATTTACCTCAGTGAATGTCTTGATCTACAGTGTTATGTATAAAAATATGAATCATGATAATGATTACGTGTCTATTTATGTGACATAAAATTGTGCAGTGTGAATTGACCGTGATTCACGACGCGTTTACGAACTTGTACTTTTCGTATTTTTTGTCCGTCTCATTCTTTTCGAATGACTCATCATTTTTAGTATAAACTTTAGCAAATTTTAGAATCATCTCTTTCAAAATGTGAAAGAATTATTCCAATGTTTGATATACATACCCGATTTCCCTAAATCTTAAAAGATTATAATAAACTGTAGTATCGGTTTTAACGTATTATGTAAATAAATTTCTATCAGAGCAGGGATAACATTTTAGTATTTCAAATAGCTTATATTGCCTCTTGTTAATAGCACCGATATATGTACAAGTGGTCCTATTTGCCATTTAACATAGTACTCTCTTCTTCTGAATCGCATATTCAGAGAAATGGCAAAAATTACAAATTGTCCTCTCAGAGTTAAAATCATCCATGCATAAATGGCACTTTTCGCTGTGTTTTCGAATGACAATGTACCATTCTCTTTTTGCGTGCACCTTCTTTACGAGCTTCACACCAGGAGACCCCCATAAGTGCCCGAAAAGTCAGGGTAACCTTTTACTCACTTGCACCTCATCCTTTGTTCTTGTTAATATTAATTCATGTTTATCTAACAACAGAGCGTATTTCCATTTACACAAAATAATATTTCAGATCAAATCGGCGGAGTTGATAGGAACCTACAACATAAATTTTCCCCTGGTAAATAAATACCGTCTTCCAATCATCTTTCTCTTTAAATCTGAAATAATAAATATTTCAAAAATTGAATTAGTGATTGCATGATTCACTGACAAAATAGTCACTTTTCAGCTTTGCAATATTAAATTACACTATGCAACCAGATTTTGTTTATCTTCAACTAATGGGTAATTTCTATATGTTTTTCCATAGAATACGAACCTAAAGTAAAAAATTTTCTACCTTTTCGAGTTTTTCCGAGAAAAAAACATCTCCCTCTTGCCTCTATCTATTGCGCTCTAAGGCAAAAGCTTTTGTTATCTATATGGCACACGGAACAGAAGAAAATTTAAGGATAAACACCTTTTATAGAGCAGTAAATAGGTACTCTAAAGCAATTGGCATGAACTTTGGACTGGACAAATGTGCCTGTGTCAATCTATACAACGGAAGAACAGAAAACGCATCATCGCGTGAAGATCAGGATCTTGAAATCATAGGTGGAAATACCTTTCAACATGTGGGTCATGGAGAAATATATGCAGATCTTGGAATACCGCAAGTGGAAACACAAAATTTACGTGTGTTAAAAACGGCCCTTGAAAGAAGGTATCGCTAAATTATCAGAAATATTTGGGCTTCCGAATTTCGACACGAAATCCGACAGACCAACGCGCGGGATGAAAATGTGCCAACTAAGCGGGCAGATTTTTCTACTTAAACCGAGGTCAGAAAAACAATAAGAGTGCTCTGGAATTTTGTATTACTAACATAAAATTTTTAACAGTCTATATATATATATATATATATATATGTGTGTGTGTGTGTGTGTGTGCGCGCGCGCGTGTGTGTGTGTGTGTAAAATTAAAAAAATGTACTTTTGAATTATTTCATCTTTATTGAATTTAGTTTTTACAAAAAGAAGTTATATAATTCAGAACAACTTTAAAATATGAGACACTAGTTACTAAAAACAACAAAATACATAATATTATTAAACATAATATTTTATATATCAAAATGTTCATGAATATATTTGATTTTGATCATATTTAGGCGTACGGACCGGAGTGCTCTCTGTAGGATTAGTTCATCAGCTGGACGCGAAGAAAATCAGAAAAGTGAAAATTTTTAGATATCTGAAATGCTTTTTAGATTTTCCTACCTGGGGTCCTAGCAAATGAATACTACCTGATAGGTAGTGAATTAGTATAAAATTTAAGAAATTTAAATCAGATTAAAATAAAATTTTTAAATCCTATTTAACGTCCAATAATAAACAATCGAATGTGCAGAATTTCTAAAAATAAAACCAAGAATACAACTACCAAATATCGTAAACCACCACAAAGCGTTCCTATTGCAATTTGAAAAAAGGATAACATTTTTTTTTTAAAGAAAGGAAAAAATTTTAATTTATGGACACAAATAAAAACGAGCAAAGAAAAGTGAGAAGGCAAACATCCAAATTCCGTTCCTTTTCTGATCTCTTTCTTCTTTTTCATTTTTATTCTTATGAAATCACCATAAACACATATTTCTAAAAGAAGTAACGACTTTAAAATTTTATTATTATGCACACTACTCCCTTCCCCACCGAGTGAGTCACGCCTACCCCGAAAGGGAAACGGCTTTTTGGTGTAATAATAATAATAAAAACTTAAATGCTTCGGAAATGTAAATATCACGAAAAAAGCAGTATTTATACGTTTTACGATCGTTTTCACTCAAAAGTTTTTAGAAATGAAGTAGTGTGCTAATAAATTAAAAGAATTTGAATTTGATGCAATATTTCTCCTAATGAACTGGCAGTCTAAACTTTTATAGTTCTTACGCTCGAAATTAATCGCTAGCTGTCTTCAACTGAAAGTCCGATAATTAATATTGATTAAATTAGCGTAGAACTGGAAGGAAGGTATGCTATTATCACCGACCTTGTTATATAGACGACGGCTTTGAATATGAAATATAACGAATACTTCATACGTAAGGTATGATATGAATACGTCGACCTCTAGGAATGAATAACGTGCAGTCGCACTTCAGTTTGTGCACAGGAGAATAAGAAGATGTAACGACGTACATAAAAGAAGAAAAGTAAGTGAGAAATATGGAGAAAGGTTTGAAATGACAAAATGAGTGGTTAGAATAACTCTTTCAAGAAATCTTCAGGTAAAAAAAAGCTGGTCAAATTCACCACGCAACTCGTTCCTGAAATGTTGCGAGTTATGTTAGGGACGCCAACATGAGCTTTTTCATACCACATTTAGCAAAGAAGAGTCATGCTGTAGAAACAAGAAAAGTGCCAGCATGAATTGTGAAACCACTGCATCTAGGAAGTTTATATGTGGTTGAAACCTCCTGAAGTTACTAAAGGAACAAAAAGCAAATTAATTAGCTCGCTGCTGACAAGCAGGAAGTTCTACAAAGCAAGTATATTAAATTAAGGATGTTCACTACGTAAACACCATTTCAAAATTGAGTAATTTTTAAAGTGATTTATTAAATAAAGAAACATACATGGACTCCTAATTGGAACTATTTTGGAGAGATAATAAAGCTTAAATAATTGGAATAATATATAGATTGAGTTAAAATTTTTTATTTGAAAATAGTTATTTTGATTTTTTGTACTATTCCTGTGTAGAAGAAATCTACAATTATTATACAATTTTAGTAATTAAGGTTTTCTAAAGTATTAAAAAATAAGAAAGATGTATTCTTATATTTATTTTTCCTAACTTAATACTTATGGTATAAAGCCCCTCTCAACGTTTTTTGAAGATTTGAACATTATTCATTTAAATAATATTATTTAATTTTATTGTACAAAAGATTGATGTACATTAGGATGGTCCGAAAATGTATAACAAATTTTTGTTCCATGCTAGAGGGAAACGACACCTCCCATTTCATTCCAAATCCAAAAAAAGAAATTCACTATGTTTTCTTTTAATTTTGATTTTAACTGGTGCCGGTTTTGCCTTCAAGTTTCTACTGTAAAATGAATAAGGAAAATCACTTCTTTGAGTTTTTGGAATAATTTTTACGGGTTTGGGAAAACGCGACCGGAAGGTATAGAGACGTGTAGACTGTAGAGAATTATACAAAAAGAATTTCAAATATTATACATATAGTTTTGCCACCACGAACACACCACAAACACATCCCTACAATTTCCTGAAATCTATCCTTAAAGCCAGAAATGTTAATATTTCAAGAAATCGACCTTTTGATCACTGTCTTCTCGTCTTTCTTTTGCTTAATATACATTATATTTGTTTAGTGTAATATTGATCAACATTGATTAATTAATTTTCAATAATTTAAACAAATGCAATTTGTTTCAACAATTCCTTCAAAAATTTTTTTTTTTAATTATTACTATTGGTCTACCGAAATGTTTATTAATATTGATTCATTAATTTTTAATTACTTAAACAAATGTAATTTGTTTCAATAATTTTTGTTAAAAATTTTTTATAAATAAACATTATTACTGTTAATCTATTGGAATATTTAATAATATTGCTTAATTAATTTTTAATTATGTAAACAAATTCCATTTGTTTCCAAAATTTATTTAAATTTAATTAAATTTGACAGAAAATCGTACAAATTTGGTGGAAAAATGATTTTAACCAAATAAAAGGTTGCTGCAAATAAATAATAATTTATTGTTTATACAATAGAAAAATACTTTTAAAAAAATTAACGTTATTAACGATAATAAACAATTGGATTTTGTTTCGATAATTAAAAATTAATTAACCAATATTGATAAATATTACATTAGCTCAACAGTAACAATTTTCATTAAGGAAAACTTATTTTCCAACAAAAATGATTTAATCATATCCTATTTGTTTCAATGCTTGAAAATTAATGAAGCAATGTTAATAAATATCTCACTAGACCAATAGTAATAATTTTTAGGAAAAAAACGAATTTTCCAGACCAAAAATTATTTAAGGAAATGACATTTGTTTTAATAACTCAAAATTAATTAACTAATGTGGATATATATTCCAATAGACCAATTTGAATAATTTTATGTAAAAAAACGAGAACACAGTGCCGTAAAGGTCGATTTCATGAAGAAATTATACTTTTAGTTTAACGGTAGTTTTCAGGGACTCCTCATATGTCTTTAACATGAAATTCTTCGTTGCATAATTTTCTAGAAGCCACTATACTTTCCCGTCACATTTTTCCAAATCCTAAAAACTTATTCCAAATACTAAAAAAAGTGATTTTCCCCATGTATTTTACATGTGAAACTTCATGTCGAAAATACAAAAATAAATAAAAAAATTAGGGAAGTTCTTTTTTGGATTTGGAATGAAAGGAGGTTATCGTTGCACTATAAAAAATAGTGTTTGTGAGACACCCTAATATAAATTTAATATGCGTCTTTTTTAATATTTCAAAGAAGCCACCACTTCAATGAAAAACATATACCATACTGTCTACCAGCGTAATTATGGATAAAACTTTTTATTACTTACCGAAAGTGGCAAAAAATTTCTTTTCATTTAAAAATGATATGAAAATCATCGTTTGGGAACTATTGGGCACACTCGTTTATATTTTTGCACCACCCACTCGAACTTCGAGTCTCCGGCTTATTCTGCAATGACCCAAGTAGCAAGAGCTTGTGTAGATGTGTATCACGCACTATTTTTTTTTAACATATTTATACACTTTTTCACCAAATTTCTGATACCCTATAGCGGTCTTGAGCCGAATTCGTGTATATTTTCAAATAGAATTCTTGACAATATTTTTATTTTGCCGGTATGCAAAGTTACTTATATGGTTTTACTTCCGAGTAAAGTATACTCAAATCTACTCTTATTATGTATTTAATAATATAAATCAAATATTTATAAACAAATAGATTTTTTTCAATTTGGACCTCTTTCTTATGTTTTTAGTTTAAGGAGTGGACTACATTTTTTTCTTGATCTGGTAAAAATTTGGGAATGGGTACACTGAGAGACCTTTTATTAGAATGAATGAAAAAATGGCCTCGATTGCGCAATATAAATAATTATCGAAAATATTAATTTCTAGTATATTCGGCATTGATCATTTTCAAAAGTTGAATCTATATTCCTATGAGCATTTGGAAGAGCTCTAAAAGGTGTAATGTCGTCAGAGTGACGGAGATGGCAATGAAGCACCTGTTCTGCCTTCTTGTTCCTTTGGGCATCGTTTTCGCGTGATTTGTACAACTAGATAGAACATGTCCTAGGTGATCGGGATTTTCATGACGCTCTGTGCAGTTGTTGTTGTTAGCTCAAGCGGTATAAAATGACCCTTCACATTTCAATGGAAGATCGCGTGCATCCTCTTGCCAATGAGCTGTGTGTGGAAGTTTTTCTTATGTACTTTCTTGATCGGGGCCTTCAGAAGTGAGTACAAGAGATGGTTAATGCTTGATATATTTTGCTCACCCCTCATCTTAAGATTGAACCTAGTATTTCAGGAGCCTCCTCCGGTTGTTTGTACAGAAATTCTCCGTTGGCCACTTTTTCGTGTTTCCTACCCATTTTAAGCAGGGGGTCTCGTCCAGTTGCAACTGTATGTGTGTACCCAGAAAAATCTGTTGCGAAAACATACGAGATTCAGTATTGAGTATTTTTCAAGAAATGCAGTTCGAAGTCTACTTCCAAATGAGGAGTGCAGCTGTACAGAGAAAATAAATTATTATTATTTATGAGCTCTAGCTGAGAAATTAATTCGATTAGTTTATTTATATTCTAGTATTATATCGTTGACAATACCAATTTCCAATCAAGGTTTAAACATGCCTGCATAAAAAATTTGTTTTGTACATTTTGCTGCCAGTCCTAATCCTGGGTAAAGTGTGAAGGAAAATTCATGGGAAATAGGATTAGGACTGGCAGCAAAATGTTCTGTTTTTAGCGGTTGCAAATGTTGCTCCAGGAGGGCCACGGTGAAATTAAATCTAGAATTTGGTGTACTTTTTAATATATATATATGGGATTAATGTTCATTTCTTCCGGTATAAGTAAATATAATTAAAAATTAGTTTGAAAATTACTGGATATTTTTTACCTAACCATTAATGATATTTTCTGAACAAGAAAATATCAAAAACGTTGATTAACCTCAATTATTCGTGAAATTAAAATTCATTGCTTATAGGGTATGGAGACTCCCAAGAATACATAAAAACATTGAACTGTAAAACTAGTGATTGATTCCTATTCTTTAAAGAATTCTGAACAAGATAGCTTAATTCAGACTTTTGTGTTATATATCATCGCCTTGAAATCGTAGATTTACAATAAGATGTCTTTTGACTCTGGTTAAATTATATGCAACATCATGATCTTTGAGACAAGGGCGAGTATGAAAAGATATGGCTATAATTTTGACTAGACAATTTTTACGAGTATTCGTATAAAACTGGAGATTGAGAGCGAAAAATTTCTAAAAGTGGAAAATAATGCACACACTAGTACACAATCCTACGATTCCTATCAGGAATGTGTGCATGAAGATCAACTGAGGGAGTTGTAAAATTGTGGACAATGTCACATTAAAGTAAGAAGTTGATGCTACAATTTAGGTATTTTTATAAATCTCTGGCACGTCGAGTTCTGAGGTATAAATAATTTTGAAATATAGTCAAAAAAGCGTTTTTTTGTGGAGTTTAAAGATATTTTGGTACAAAACTATAAGGATGGAAAATTTCAATGAATAGATTCGAAATCAACGCATAAGAAGCTATGAAAAAATAATAGTTATTTTTAAACGACTTGATTCATGTAGACCAGTGGAACGATTTAGCTGATAAATAATCTAACATAAGTCAAACTTATTCAAATCTAAAAAGATGCACTGTGTAATTAAGGGTGAATAAATAGATACATATACTGTATTTCTACAAGAGGTTCTTATTTTCGATGCTCAAACTTTCTCTTGATAAGTTCTCGAACTCGAGAAGCTCACTTTGTCCATTACATCAACTGGTTCCTTTCGTGGTAACACATGCCCAACTCCGTTTATACTAAAACAAGGTTTGCAAACATGTATGCGTCTTCACATAATATAGAGCTAGGCGTTTCTAGAAGGCAGTTCTGTAGTCTGGTCTTGTCATAAGACTGAACAATATAGCACCCTAATGGGTTAAACGCCAAGTGCCATCAGAGTTCGAGGCACATTAGCAATGCTTTGGGCGTCCTACTATGAAAGTTTGCTCCCGACAAAAAAAAAAACACGAATCGTTTCCCGATCAGTTGTTTCCAGAATCACAAAAAATTCTAACAGCTCTACGTATCCCTAATTTAAAATTGTATGTTTATAGTTTATTCGCATTAAATACTTGGTAGATCCAACAAGGACAATCATTTCACTCAGAAAAATATTTTACCAAGCTATTTTAAGTTAACTAAATATAGGCAATCAAACGGTTTTTGTTTACAATAAAGCACATTTTGTCTCAGTGAATTCAAAATATTTCTGGTTTAGCGGTTAGTTGAAAATAGATCTGTTAATTCAATCCATCTTTACGAATTTTTAATTATATTTAATAGCTAAAAGCAGCATTTTTCATTCTTAGTATCCAAGGTATCAATTCAAGTTTTCCTTACTGTTGTGAGTGATTGCACTTTAATGAAAATGTTTTTAATTCCGGTTGGTTGCATCAGAAAATCATCACTACCTACTCCGAAATATCTTCAAAGCATATTAATTATTTGATCATGTGGAATGGGTAGACTAGACTGGATCCCCTGGAATAGGTGGGTCCTGTGGGTAAGGTTGGGTTTCATGAGATATTTGGAGTCCCATAAGTAAAGAGACGTACAAGAGTAGGCCCGAGAAAATAAGTAGGACGGATAGATGGACCGAAACCCTACGGAAACTATAAGCATATCACCCAGTGGCTACGAAACCCCAAAATTGATATAACTATCTATAGGTTCAGTGAATATTTTAGTCGACACAGATCAGTTCAGCGATGTGTGACGCCCTTAAAGGCCAGAACAGATCAAGTTTAGTACCAAAACAACTCATTCAAAGTCCTGCTATCAAACCTATTCACATGTAATCGCCATTATGGCGTTTATACTTAATTTATCTAATATTCTAAAATTTGTTGATGATTTATCGCGAAGACTCGAAGAGAGAGAAAATGTAGCTAATGCAGACCACATTCAATATTGCGGGATTATTGGAGAGACCGAAAATAGGCTGGACATAATTTTCTTTGTGCACAAACAACAGAGTTGCACAGAAGTCCACCTCGTGAGGTGAAAGTTGTTATAGCTAAACAAAAAGGCAAAAAACTAATTTATTGCCACTGTTCATGTGTAGATGGCTCATACGGTAAATGTAAACATTTTTTTTCTGCACTCGTATACTTAATCAGGTACGTTGTCGGTTTAAATTTAGTAAACATATTGAAGATTAATAAGCAAATATAATTCTGAATAATTTTTTTAATAAATCATAAAGTTATGGTTTTGTTGTTATGTTGATACTCTTAATCCACTGAATACAAATATCTGGTACGTATATTAGGTAGTATGTGTAAAATGAACTCATCGTCCGATGATTTGTTTATCCGTTCTACTACGCAACACTTTTATATTCATTTTAGCAAAATATTTCGCATCCATTTTACGACAATTTTTCTTCAAATACATAACCAATTAATTCTGCAATGTTTTAAATCCGTTTTTTTATACTGCATTTGATTATGTCGTTCTGGCCGCAAGGGACGCCACCCATCGCTTAACATGACGAATAATTTGTAAAATTTATTTCAACCATGTAATTTTATAACAAGCCATGCCCGTAAGGCCAGCGACATTTGATATGTACGAACGCATTTTCTAATTTACATGAGGAAATAACCTTGCTAATATTAGGGATGAGAAAGAGGGCATGTGATTATATTCTTTCTTAAAGATTTAGCTTCGATTTTACCTGAAAAAAATAGTTATCTAAAAATTTTTGATAAGCTGGAAGTAAAAAAGTTTACGGTTAATTTAAGATCAAACGAAATTTTTCTATACAACATACGTGATTTTTATTAATTTTATAATAATTTAAAATTTACTTTGTAAAAAGCACGTACTTTTTAGATTGTTATCTTATTTAATATATGTAGAACTAACAGACTTTACAATATGTAAAAATATAGACATTATTACACAAAAAACACAAGCAATTAATTCACGTAGAATTTTGGGATTATTTTAAGGTGTAACAAAAAAAACATATGTAACCTAAAATTAGGAATGTGCTTAAATCATTAAAGGAAGTAAACAAAACACTGAAATTCAGATAATAAAAACCTAAAATTATGTTAGTAAAGAACTGAAATTCAGGTAGTAAAGACGTCAACTTAAGATGATCTATTATGTTAGGCATTAAATAAATCATACATTTATATGAACAACGTATTTATTTTTTACCGCAATAGCAAGTACTTAATAGAAATAATTATATGAGGCCATGAGGTGGCTCGTGACTAGTGACTCATGATTAGTGTAGGTTTGCGATGGCCTTAAATTAAGGACTCTCCTTGCTGAAGGTAAGCCACATATACAAACTCAAAGTTTAAATCTCCTCACACACCCACCCTCAAATAACCCGTGAGCCGTAACCTGAAATTATATAAATTGTACGGACAATCTTTATAAAATCCTTTTGGATTTTCTATAAATTCGCAAGTAAAATACTTTGTACGCACCCAGAATCTCGAAGACTCACTTTTTTATTTATGTGTTCTTTAAAATCTACCTTTACACTAAGCAGATGAGCAGACAATGTAATTTTGATTCCGGAAAACAGTAAATAGACACTTCATGAGTGTCTTTTTAACTGAATACAATTTAAGATACGTTCAGCTCGGACGTAACACCGATCTTGGGGCTGACTGAGGATTTGACCTATCTCCAACAAACTGGATATATCTCCACTGCGAACGTAAAGAATCAGGGGCGTGTGCACGGTTTTAGGTGGATATTATTGCGTGGTAAAAAATATTTTTGAAATTGTTTTTCTGAAACAGAGACAAGGGAAAACTACATATTCGACGAAAATGAGAAAGAAAGTTTCCTGTTACAGGTTAAAATAAATGTGTTTCCGGCTTACATACTTTAAATGAGACATGCAAAGAAGATACTTACCTGAAAATTCCTTTCTTTTATTAGTATTAGACTCTTTCTTCTCTCTCTATGGCTTTGTCTGTCCAATTAATCTTCTTCGTCTTCTTTGTTTTCTTTGTCGAATCGTAGAGCCCACTGGTAGCTACGACAACGCCACTAATTTGGAAATATTCGAAAGAAATTTCAATTTGAATTTAATATTAACAAAAAATATTATAGTAAATAATCAATTTTAAACCTTGGTAAAATATTTCTGATTCGAATGAAATGATATTCACTGCTATTTTTCATGAAAAGTGCTCCATTAACTTCGCGATATGTATTAGCGTGTCAGATGGCACTGTTATCAATAATAACTTAATTTTATCATAGCACGAGATACGCCGATCAGTCCCAAGTCCCATTGATTTCAACAGGCATCGGAGCCCAATCGCTACTCGGCTTGAGCCACGCTCCTGTTTGTCCACACCTGAGAGTCTCCTGCACACCGCCCCATCTCCATTTACTTGTACTTATATCCGAGCTTGTCTATACATATAAAACTCAGGTAGTTTTCGGGAATTTTAGATATTTACGACAAAGGGTCACTTGAAATGCGAAATTGATTGTAGAAACGGAGCAGAATACAATAGCCACATCGCGAGCATGTATCAACACGATTAAGGCAGAGTCAACCTAAAATTTCGTAAGACACACTTCCTAATTTAAGGTAACTAAAGCCTAACATGCTATTTCAGGATGCATTGAACTAACTTCTAGAACTGTGTACATCCAACTCCCTGTTTAGTTCCAGTTTCGAGGGTTGCCTGCAAATAGCCTTGGAACTAAACCGGGGGGACCGAAACGTAAACCGTCAGGGCAGCCTGAACCTTTTTCAATTGAAATATACAGGGTGGACACGCTGGGGCTTACCAAAAAGTATTCAACTCCACATACACGCCCATAAGAATAGCATGGACGTGTTAGACGAGTTGCATACTTTTCGGTAAGCCCCAGCTTGTCCACCCTGTATGTATAATGTTGCCCAATAGACTCCACTGTGAACTCGACCTTCGACGCCGCAGTCGCATCCGCTCTCACCTTGCCCGTCCAGAGAAACTGCGAGGGCCAGCAGTTAGAGGAATGACTAAATCGCGGGTGACTAAAACGCCGTTCTGGTGTATTTAAAACAGATGCATAGATTACTTCATTTCAGTCGAGAAATGTACGTTATAGTTTTTTCGAGGGGAAACTCACTCGTCAAAAACAAGTGCGGAATATTATTACTACCTATTACTCCTACTATTACTAAATGCACCTAGTAATTCTATTTGCCCAATACACCTTTATTATAT
>JAWWLR010000127.1:29146267-29157407 GCA_035041075.1 Acraspis erinacei | reverse complement strand
AACTACCTCCGGATAGTGGATTTGACAAACTGAAGTAGTTAGTCTACCTAATTAGATAGTAACGACAACTACTCGTGTCCCAGCTAACAAAAATAGTTTTCACAACTAACTAACTAGCAGTAAAATTATTTACTAACTAAAATAGTTGTCCCAACAATTTTATTAGTTGTCCCAATTAATCGTTTTTTTCAGTGTTAGAGTAGTTTAGATCATATGCAAGCTTTTTATGGTTTCTGATCGTGCAGTTTACTTGAAAAGTTAAAAAATAACATAAGCTGCTATTAGAAAATATCACCTGTAAAGTGTAGTTGTCACTTACGTGAGGTCAGATACAATTTTTAGGTTATGTCCCTATGACACCGGCGCCAAGAATTGGCGGCCATTTTCTTAAGTCTGGCAAATGAACCAAAAAATAAGATAAAATTGATCCGAATGAACAGATCATTATGATCTCGAGAGATATTACTTTATTTTCCTTATTGTTAATTAAAAGGGATTTTTACATCAAACAATATTAAAATCGCATATATCACCTCTTAAACTGAAATTCGAGAATATAAAAATCAGCTTTTCAAACAGATTACGATATAAACCACTGGAGTATGTAAGATTAGTAACAAAATATTTTTGAAACAACTTTTTTTGGAGCAAACGAAAAAAGTTGAAAGATGCAATATAACAGCCAGCATTTGTGTATGATAAAATATTGAAGTATTTTGCAATATATTTTTGCTTTCAATTTCTAAATTGAAGTTGCTCTCAATTTCTATAACTCTTTAAGTTATTTTTACAAAAGCGACTAAACTACAATAAGAAGTTTGTATTCACATGCCGACTTTATCAAATCACCTAAAAATACGTGAAAATAAATATGTTCATGACGGTATTGTTGATCTAATTCGTTTTCACATTCAAATATTTTTAATTTTTGATACTTTACATTAAAACTTAGGAGATTTGGAATCAACCCACTATAGGCCCGAAATTAATGGGACACCATCTACTGTAATGATTGGCAAGCCGGGTTCTAGTGGGGGCTAAATTTAAGATCCACGAAATTGTGTATTTGATCTGGCCCAATTCGGAAATAAGGCAAATGTTTGGTAATTTCTGCACGGGTCAGTTTAAAACAGTGTAAAATTAAATAAATCGTAGATTTGAAAGAAAAAGATACGAAAAGTTTTTCAACTGGAGGTCGGAAAATAAGTCTTTGGCTTCAAAATGTACCATTAATGTACACAATTTTCTATTTTTCTTGATTTTATATATGAGGTTATTCTCCTTTTTAATTTTCTTCGTAATTTGATGAGTTTAAATTATTCTCTTATTTTATTATGTCACTTCAGAAATTTTAAAATGAGTTACAATGAATTTTATATATGAATATAAATTTTAATTAATAATTTATTAAAATAATTTTATGGTAAAATTAAATAATTAATTAATTTGATTAAAATTAATATTAAAATATGTAAAAATTGCCCGTCAATTTAATTATTTTAAAATTTTAATTAAAAAATAAAGAAAAAGACAGTCGCATATGGAATATACAATTTCAAATGAAAAAGCTGAAATTTAAATCGAACTTTCAATGTCCATTCAAGGTATTGATGTCAGGTTAAAGGGAATTTGATTCCTCCATTATTTCACCGTTCGGTTTTATACAATTCGCCACTGAGATTCGTGAATTTTCCGCAGCGACTTGATGGGATTTCCCAATGGGGATCAGAATGAAAGCTATACGATTTGTCTAGCAACACATTTCGCTTGACCTTTCTTCTTCGTCTTCTTCTTGTTCTCCAGTATGATAAAGTTGGAACAAAGGTTACAGTTTCTTTGAGTGTTAATTTATTCAGGACGTAACGATCCTTGATTGTAAAATTGTTTGCACTCGGGAGCCAAACAGAGGAACTTATGCATAACAATTGTTATACGCGTATAAATATGCAGGACTTAGCGAGTTAAACATTCACAGTATAATAAAGTGCAATTGAACTTTTAAATAACTGCATATGATGCATTTAATATGTATGCTGTACACAGTAAGTTGAATCAAAATTGAGTTCAATTCAATTTTACATCTGGTTGCGGTTTAGCATTAAAGACATTTATATGTTTAAACGAAACACTATTGCAAATGGTTATTAGTAGCGAAGAAATGTTTATTTTTTAGTGTTTGAAAAATGGAAAAAAATTGTATGTGTTCTTTCTCATTAATCGAGCTATATAATGCGTCTGCATTCTAGTACAGTTTACGTTTATTATCATCGCTCGATTATGTATTTATCTTGCGCCTTACACTCGGTCTTTTTATTGCCTCCCCCCCAATTTGTGCAAAGACCAGTTCAAATTAAAGGTCAAAGCATCGACCGCAGATAACCGCGGTTCCAGTGTATCATATTTGTCAGTTTGAATTTTCATGGATCGGGCCAAAATTCCATGAATCTAAGACATTCCATCTAGATGATGAGAATGCGAGAATTATAATTTTCTTGCCAAACAAAGGGTGCTATTACGTAATTCATGTTAGGTGGGGAAATTTAACATACCTTCACGTGTCGAGAGCCTAACAATAATACCAGTTGCATGCAAAGAAACGTGATTTTTTTAAATAACGCAAAAACTGGATTTTTCACCATAAGTGTATTGGCTATTTTACCGTCTTTTGTGTCGTTAAGTGTAAATTTAAATTTTCAATTTTCTTGTATAAAAATGCTTAGTTTCGCGGGAGAATTAAATTACTTCGTTTTTCAGTTTATTTTCCATAGCTCTTCGACTTGGTTTAGACGTGAATTTCCCTCAACTTAGGCATGCTGAAGTGGAAAAGTTCGACTTCAGTATCTCTCAGTTTTGAAACTGAGCCGGGCTTCAATTTGTGTCTTGGAGACAAGTTTCTGTTTTGAAGACGCATTAATGTCTCGTTCAGCAGTTAAAGTATAAATTCGTATAACCTTCGCGCGTAATTATTGAGAAAGTCGGATTCGAACTTTTTGTGAGTAGGGGAAAGTGCAGAAGTGGGGGTAGAGCCCGAGTTCAGATTGGGATTAACGGCACTCTTAAGAGCGCCATTATTAAGAGAGTGGACTGTACTCTAATATCTTAAAGTCTTCCGAATTGAAAAAAATCATCAATTTTACCCTCAAAAACTTCTGTCAATAATTAGAAGGCAAAACTTACCAAAAAACAATGTTTTTCAGCTTCTTCAAGCGTCCACTTTCACCTGGTCCCAGAGAGAGGCCGCGTTATAAAAAACTGAAGAAATCATAGATATTCTTTCAATTGATGATAAAATCATTAAGAAGCAACAAATATACTTTTAAATACAGAGAGAAAACAATTAACATAAAAATAAGAGAGAAACAAAATAGTTCCGACACGCTGGACTTAATATCACACTCAGTTTGAAAATTGACATTAAATCTAGGTTTGACTGTATATCTGAATTTAATCAGTTTTAGGATGTTGCCAGAACAGCGGAAAAAATGGCAGAAAAAAGTGGCAGACAAAATTCAGTTTCGAAGGTTATTGTTAGTTACCTACTTCGTAGGAATTAAACATGTGCAATATAGAAAAAACCTATCATAAACAATATTCGTTTGTTGAACTCACCTGGTGAATGGTCTTCTTCAATAAGAAAATGTGTGTAATCCGGTGAGACCGATAGCATTAACCATCTATAAACGATGCCATTACCTTATTTACTTTTGTTGTGGCAATTATTTGGCAGATTTAATATTTATTACGTAAATGGAAGCTAGTAGTTTTTCTAGGAGAGAATAATGCTTTTTTTTTAATTTTCATATCCATGTACATAAACTTATATTATTTCATTGAGCAAAACTTGAATACAATTTTAAAATTAATTTTTAATGAAAGAGATATTTTAATGACTTAAAATTAGGCAGCTCACATTTAATCTTGAGGTATTAGTTTTCGACCCGATACTGGATCAAAGGGTTTAGAGAAACACGGTAGAAAGTACCTTGCAATATTTACTCTGCCACCCAGTCAAGCAGTCTTCCGTATGCGGTTTTCATGGATTTTAGTCAGGTTTACACTTTCATCAAGTAACTTCCGTAAGTCAAATTGGCAACTGAAAAATGTGGCTGTATAAGATAGATTGAATTCTAAGAAAAATTTCCATAGTACACAGCTATACTTTTAAAATGTTTGGAATTTTACCACACTAAATGCGACAAACTACCTAGCTGTGCCCTGTGGCAGCAGCTTGGCCGCCGCGGAAATGTCGCTGTAATTAATACTATGCATCGAGAACAAACTGTAAATGAGGGATGTCAGGATGGATTGTTCGGGGTTTACATGCAAGTAAAAGCAAGCCAAATTAAAATATGTCTGCCTTTATTTAATATTTTGGGTGTTTACAAACTTGTGTACTTAACCACGGTCGGCTGAACTCTAATCACTCCTACCCGGATTCTCTCATCGTCGGAGGTCGGGCTTCTTCGGTTATGTTCGGGCTTCTTCGGTTACATTCGTACGTCGAAGAGGTCCGGAGAGGCCCCGCTCTAAATGTACAATTATTGTATTACAGTTCGGCCAATCCTGATAGAACTACGTCCTCGTAGACGTCAATAAAATGTCTATTACAATTCATGCTTTTTTTTTTTAAATTAATTATTAGACGAAATCCATAAGCGCATGTTTGATGGTTCCCAGACTCCTTCATATTTTCGCTGAGTAACTTGGAACCCTTCGATGTCGGCAACAACGTACCTTTGGTTTCGTAAAACCTTCGTGACCACGTATGGTCCCTTAAAACGAGGAATTAATTTAGGTGATACACCTTTTGTTGAGTCAAAGTTTCGAATCATAACAAAATCACCTACTTTGTACTCGCATGCCTCTTTCCTTTTCTTATTCGCATTTTTCGCATATCGATCTTGTGCTATCTTTAAATTCTCGTCTGCTTTTACACGCAATTTAATTAGATCTCTATTATGACAACCAATATCATTATCTAGAAATTCTTGTAAATAATCGCAGATTTTTCCTCGCTGATTTAAACCGAACAATAATCGACTAGGAGTCTCGCCAGTAGACCCATGAACGGAATTATTTAATGCATACTCGGCCTCAGAACAAACTTTAGGCCATGACTTTCCACACTCATGCTCACTGAGCTTACCTAGCATAGGCGCGAGCGCTTTATTTACAATTTCTACTTGGCCATTAGCTTGGGGTGACCCAGTGGCAACTTTTTGATGTCTAATATCATATTCTAATAAAAAGTTCTGAAACTCCTCTGAGGTAAACGAGGTACCGCGATCTGAAGTTAGAATTCTGGGTTTGCTATAATCGCCGAAGTATCTTCGTAAACAAGCAATGCTTTCCGCTGAAGTCGTTGATTTGGTGGGATACAATTTTATGAATTTTGTGAAGGCATCAATGACCACCAAAATGTGCTTCTTGGACTTCACTCGCGTATCAAAAATGTCTATGTGGTCTACATGTATACAATCAAAAGGTTTGTCGCCTTTCGGAATTACTTTAACCTTCCCTTCAACTTTGCCCGACGTTGGCGAAAATGCAATGCATTTTAAGCAATTTTTTATATGTTCGCTAATTTTTTTTCGCATTTCAGGAAACCAATAACTGCCATGAATCGTCTCAAAAACTTTAGAGCTTCCTTGGTGACCCAGTTCGTCGTGGTATTTAAAAATTACATTTTTTTCCATAGCAGTGGGGACATAAAACAGAAGATTTTCACCCTTTTCTAATTTTTTATAAACAACGCCATTTCGTAGTTCATAAAATTTGTCTTCTGATATTTCAATTCTTTTTTTGATTTCCGTAATACGTTCGTCTTGGCTTTGTGCTACTATCAAATTTTTTTCAAACGAATTACAATCAATTACGCCTATCCAATCGCACCGGCTGAGCCCATCGACATGCGTCATCCGTCTACCTTCGCGATGCTCAGTCGTATAGTCGAAATTTTGAAGCTCCATAACCCATCTCGTAATTTTCGGATTGATGTCTTTTTTCTTCAAAGCTAACGCCAGAGAGTTGCAATCAGTAACTATTTTAAATGATATACCATGCAAGTAAACGCGAAACCGCCTTAAAGCATAAATAATTGCGAGCATTTCTAATTCAAAGCTGTGACAGCGACTCTCAACCTCTGTCGTACGCTTCGAAAAATAGAACACGGGATGGAACTTCAGATCTTTCTTGCGCTGCATAAGTATTGCGCCATACCCATGAGAGCTTGCGTCACAATGAAGCTCTGTTTCGTCACATGGGTTATAGATCGCCAAGATCGGATGTTCCGTTAATTTAGATTTTAAAATTTCAAACGCCTTAAATTCATTGTCCCCAAATTTGAATTCTACTCCCTTCTTAAGTAAGTCGTACAAAGGTTTCGCAAGAATTGAGAACCCTTCAACAAATTTTCTGAAGTGTTGAGCAACCCCCAAAAAACTCTGTACGCCTTTAACATTTGTGGGTACCGGAAAATTAAGTACGGCTGCAATTCCGCGAGCTGATGGCCTAATGCCTTCTTCACTAATCTCGTACCCCAAATATTCGGTTTCAGTGAATAAAAATTCGCATTTGTCTAATCGGAGTTCCATCTTATTCGCAACCAATAACCTAAACAATTTTTTCAGAACTGAGAAGTGATGTTCAACTGTAGAAGTTGCAATCAATATGTCATCCATATATGCCACTACGTCACCTGAATAAATTAAATCCTTTAGCACTGTGTTTACAAATTTTTGAAATCTCGACGGTGCGGTCTTGAGACCGAATGGCATACATAGATATTCATATTGTCCAAAGGGTGTTACAAATGAAGTATATTTACGTGATTCTTCTGCAATTGATATGTGATGAAATCCGTCCTTTAAATCTAAGCGACTGAAATAACTTTTATCACTTAGGATCCCAAGCTGGTCCTCAATCAACGGCAATGGATAATTATCTTTAACAATCATTTTATTTAGACATCGATAATCTACACACATTCGCGGCTCGCCATTTTTCTTCTTTACTATAACAACGGGCGATGCATATTCCGAATCGCTGGGTTGTATTCGTTTTTGTTCGCTTAAAGAATCCAAAATACTCTTCAAATCGTCCTTTTCGGCATAGGACAATCGCCTAGGGCCAAATTGAAAAGGTTTGTCATCTTTTACGACTATCTTTAGCTCTGCTTCGACTTTGGGCTTTTCTGGTCTTTCCGGTCTGACGTATTCTTCAAGAAATAAACTTTTTAATTTATTTTGATTTTCAATTGCAACTTTCGGATTAATTTTAAGACTTCCGGTCTTGTCAAAATCAACTACTTCGACTTCAATATTTAAAATTTCACTTGCTACGTCATAAAAATTTTCGGAACCTTCAATGAGTTTGAAACCAAATTTTTTAAACGAATCACGACCCAAAACGACTGGTAATTGCATAGTGTTATTATCTACTACCAACAATCTGATATCCCTAGTTAAACCATTGATAGTTGCGCTTACACTTATACCCCCAACAATTATCAACTTAGAATTATTAACACCAGCATAATCTTGATTCTTTACATCAATTACCTGAATAATGTCTGGAGGTATCAGCTTTTGTTTTATGAAGCTGATCGGGCTTCCGCTATCGAGCCGTGTCAGCAATTCCATGTTGAATCGCTCATCGTCGTGTTGTATCTCGTACTTGACTCTTCTGAGGAACTCGTAATCTTCTTCACAGGCGTCCACATTTACCACCTCGGAACTGGGAAAACGCTTCTGCCTCTGAGTACAGTCTCTTATCACGTGATCCAGAGAACCACACCTGAAGCAAGAGCCCTTTTTGCGTTCGGCTTGGTCACAATCGGATGCAAAGTGACCCCACTTGCTACAATTATAGCAGCGAATTTTGCCTCGACTCGCGATACTTTCGTTCTTGTCACTTAATTTTGAGTTCACTTTACCTTCTTTCGACGCACTTTTATCACTGATATCACTTGCATTACCTGAAGTGTGCTTAAACTGCAGCGACACCTTTTCAAACGCAGAAAGCAGAGTTTCCACGTTTTCAAATTGCTGTATGCGCGCCTGGTTGCGCAAAGTCACATCCGGAATTCCATCGATGTAGTAGTCGATTCTCTCGGCATCGTCAATTGGCACTCGATTGGCTAGAATTGTCTTTTCATGGATGTACTCACTGAAGTGTTCCCCCTTCTTCCAGATCCGTTCTTCAAACAATTTCCTGAGTCGAACCTTATTAGGACGCTGATGAAACATTTTCTTAAGTTCCTTCAGTAAATCATTTGTCGACATTTCAATATGTTCTGGCCTAGAGTGAAACCATGTCAACGCTTTTCCTTTTAGTCTCGAGCAGATAAGCACTCTGGTGACGTCATCTCCGAGTCCATACGTCGCTTTGAGGAGCCTTACCTGACGTTCCCAGCTTTCGAAAATGCCGCTTGTTCCTTCGAAAGCACTTAGAAGTTCGCCAATAGCAGATATGTTAACTTTCTGCGTTCCAGCACTAGTTGTTGATGGTGTTCGCGCACCCCTGTGTACATTCAATTCACGACGAATGTCCTCCAATCGTCTAGATTCGGCGTCACGTCTTCTTCTCTCTTCATCTAGAATGTCCGCGTCTCTTGAAACTTCCAGGCTCTCAGCACTACCATGCCTTTCATGCAATTCAGCAAGTTCCTGCCTGGCTGCTTCCAGCTCACGGGCGATCGCTTCTCTTTCGGCCTGTATCACTTTCAATGCACCTTTTTCCCTCCGATTCAGTTCACGCTGCGCAGCAGCTTCCTTTAAAATTTCTATTTCGTGTTTGGCTTTCTCCAATTCTGCTAATGCTGCGTCCTTTTCCCGCGTAACCGTTTCTAGATCTTCATCGGATGCTGCAGCATTTTCGGACGAGTTTTTATCGATGTAATCAATCTGCCAGGTACTCGTCGGATCTTTTTCGAAAATGCGCGCGATTAATTCCGCTTTGTTACCCGTGGTAGTTGCCCCTAAATTTCGCAATATTTCCTTGAGTTCACTAACGGTGAGTTCCTGCAAAGTTGGCGCCATTTTGGACGCTTTTCAATCGTTCAATTTGATTTGTAGCACAAAGCTTGAAATCTTTAGAGTAAAACACTTAAACACTGAGAGCTTCACTAAAACAATAGGCCTGACCGTTTGCACAGTCCACAAGAGACACACACTCAAAAATTGTTACTATAGTATAGTATAGTAATGGTAGATAGTTACAGTTTTTTCTGAAATTTTCTACATCTTTTTCTTATTGAGCTAGGAACAAATAATAAATATTAATATCAGTTTAAGCAAAAAGGCTCTTACTAACTTGTTCAAGGAAAATTTCCAATATCTACTTTATTTCAGAAAAATGTATTCACAAAAAAAGAGAGATTGTTTAAAATATGATTTTTTCTAATCTTTATTTATTATTTGTTGACAGCTAAAAAGGCAAATCAAAGTCAAACACTTCTAAAAAAGCTATATATTTCCAGCACATATGTAAGAGAAGAAAGTTAAAAAAACTATACATTAAAAATTTAAGTTAGTTAACTTGAATTAATTATTTGAAGAATGGACAAATAGTTAAAAATTTCAGAAAGAACTGCAACTTTATACTAAGGAAAGAGCATTTTATTAACAATAATAATAAATTGCTTAAAAATTATTTTTTATTATTAATTAATCATTACTTCACTCTAATTGAAAAGAAGATAAACCGTTTAAAATTTCCTAAAAAAATCAAGTATCTAGTGTTAATATAGAAAAAGATAGATATAAATAATAATAATAATTTGCTTAGATATTTATTTTGGATAAAATGAATTAAATATTAAGTCATTCCTAGTTAAAAATACTTATAGTTAAAAATTTCAGAAAGAATCGCACTTTTCTACTATTATGAAAGGAGAATATTATTAAAAGTAATAATAAATTGTCGAAACAATTATTTTTCACAATATGAATTAATTATTACTTCACTCTAATCGAAAACAGGATAAGAAGTCTGAAATTCCAGAAAAAACGATGCGATAGGAAAGTCAATTGAGAAATTTTCTGTCACTGTGATTAGGGATATAATTAAGAAGCTAAAAGCAGTAAGGTTTCTGTGTAGACGGTTTGTGACTATTTTAATTCCAATTCATATTATGAAATGTAATAATATACATTTATGGAAGTGATACATAATGTCAGGGGAAAACTCGAGTGATAAACACGAGATACGTGATGAGAACGTGTTCGTTAAATCCGAAGGAGCTTTAACAAAAGAGAATTCACAATAACCAAATTACTGTTGTCTATGCTTTGACCTTTAGTTTTAAAAAGTGTGTACACAAACGTGAAGAATATACAAAATCCGACCGCTTAACGTTAAGAATATACATTATCAAGCGCAAAGCGTGAGAATATTGTATGCGCGCTCTTGGCGAGTTCAAACTTGTGAGTAAAGCGAGACGAGTGCCGAGCACGCGATGAGAATATGCCCTCTCAGCGGGTACATTTTTTAAATCAAAATTATATTCATTTTGAAAAAATCACAATATATTGTAGTAATGCAAAATGCATCAAAATATCATGCAATAAAATAGAAAAGGTAATTCACTATGTACCTAAGAAATTTTGAACCCTATTTAGTACCTTCGTCGCGTTACCTCGCTCTACAGCTCCAAGTCCTGTGTATAAAAATAAGCGCAACGGGCTTGAAACGTTGAACTTTTATGCTTTCTGCAAACTTCTTGTGGAATCTGCAGCCGCTTGTAGTAGACGATTTTCAATTTTCTTTTTCGTAATCATAGGTAGAAGAAAAAGTTGTTTCACAGAAAATCACTTATTTTTATAAATATTAGAATAATTTTCACGAAAAACACAAATTTCGCGATTCTCACGTCAACACTTGTGGATGCTGCTTGTCGTAGACGGTTTATCAGGGTCTATTTCATAATCAAAGACATATGGACAAGTTATTTTATATGAAATCACCTACTTTTATAAATATTCAAATAATTTTTCACGAAAAATACATTCTTCGAAATTCTCACGTCAACACTTCACAGTTTGAGGTTACATAATGCTGGTCAACGCTATATGATACATCCTTTCTAAGCCCTGTGCAAAGGAAACAACTCTGTCTGTCCGTGTGCGTTGAAGCGTGTTCA
>JAWWLR010000127.1:28662566-28675510 GCA_035041075.1 Acraspis erinacei | reverse complement strand
TTTGTAAATTAGTTCGCTTTTAACAATTATTAGATTTAATTTAAAAAATTATAAAGTGGCATTTTTTCACGTGTTAACTTTAAGATCATGCGGCAATGATACTTCAACCAACGAATGTGTTTTCTTAAAGGAAGTGAAAAATACTGGCGTTGCAAGGAATTCCTATAATGGAACTGTTACCTGGCACTTTAGCAGGTGCCGAAGAGATTTTTAACCGGATTGTATCAGTGACAATGAAGCCCGAGTGCCCATATATTATGTTCAAATCAAATTAAAAATAACTCTAGATTACAAAATTTTGTTCATCAATTGATGGAACATTTCCGTATGTTTTATCTTTACAATACGAACTTGCAAGCGTAAATTTTCATTTCTAACGTTTTTGTACGCGCGCCATATGATTTTTACACTTTTACGTGATATATTGAACATTTAATATCTTCGAGAATATTCTTCCTACGAAAATGAGAAGGTTATTATCCGAATCAACCCTTCAAACTACAGAAACAAATGTAATCAAACTCAAATAAACACGATTCCTGTAAGCTTTTGTAACATAGTGTAATATAAAGATAAATATATATGTCTAGCCTAAAAAATGAGTAAAATTAAGATTTTTTAAATTTTATTATGTAGGAAATTTTCAAAGAGTAAATTTAAATAAATGCTTGTGTATTTTTTATTTGCGTACCTAATTAGTATTTTGTCAGTACTGACTCAAGTTTCACTCGAGGCAACTGAATAAGACGTTCGAAATCAAGAATTCGAAAAACGATTATAAAATATATTTCATGCTCATACAGAATTTTTTTCAATTTGGCTAACGTATTAGATTTCTCGCTTTGATTTTGGAACTTCCAGCAACCGTCACAATGTGTCTTGAATGGATTTCGTAAAATTGTAGGCATATAAAAATGTGTTAGCTGCCATATTGGGACTGCCATTATAATTTTCGAAATGTTGACTAGCAGATTTGGAATCCGGCCCACTGTGCGCCGGGCCAACTTGCTTCAAAACCATGCCATTGCTATTTGGAATTTAACGCTGTCGGTACGGCGGCGTACTCCTGCGCCGATGTAATCTTAGGTATATTAAGGTATATTCCTTCCGCCGGGTGATCCGGTGCCTTGCGAGAAGCAAAGATGGCGCCGCGCCGCTGTTCTAAATTGCTGATATCGCCGCTGCCGGTCAATAGTCTGTCGGCGTAACACTTTAATACATATCTAATATATATTTATTGACTGGAGCTAATTAGAAATACAAGCCTCACGTCCCGAAAATCTACAGTACACTTTCAGCTCAATACTTGTCTTCTTCACTTTCCAATAGCATCCATGATTCAATTTCTCCGAGATGAAAAAATGTAGCAAAAGTCTTTTTATCAAAAGTTAGGATGCTATGAAATATCTTCTTTGAAGAATTCATTCGACACTCATTCATTTTCTTTAGTCTAGATTTGTAAAAAGTCAGATTGATTTGTTTATGCAGCTAGGTTTAGCAAGCTGTATAAATTCACTTACTTTGAGCTTGAGGTAACCAGGAAAACTGATATATTTCCATCTCCCTCAGATTGTCGAGGAATGGCTCTTCAGAGTCGACGCTTAAATTTCTCGGCTGCTGGTAGGTATCAAACTAGGAAGGGGGTTGACGGGAGTTGAAAATATGAAAAACTAGGAGCAGCGGAGAGCTAAAGTGATAAAAAAGTGAGAAGAACAGTGTGAGGGTGACATCTCGGATAAACGTTTCCCTTTCGCGTATAAGTACTTGTCCTTTTCCAACGCTTCCCTATCGTTTTATCGGGCTATGATTATTACAATCTGCTTCTTGTTTGGTTTTCTTCAAAAGAAAAGTATGCTTGATCGCCAACTGCTTAAATTTGAGAAAAAAACGAATATTGAATTATTTTTCACCCCACTAATTTTCAGTCATATTTGATTTCATCCTCTTCATTTATCGGAAAAAATAGATAAGAAGGGGCTAGATAGATATTACAATTACCGTTTAATTAAAATTAGTATAACATTGAGAATAAAAATTTCATTGCCGAAAAATTTCAAAAGAAGCTAAAAATTTTGATTGATATTTTGATGGACATTCTTCTCTATCTCGCGTTGTTATGCTAAAAATACGATTTTTTCAGATTATTTTTGTTCAATAAAAAAATACCCTGTAAGTCTTAATTTAGAGTTTTTACGCCATTCGCGTCTTTCGATGTAGTATGGAATTTTTTTCTTGCATATCAATTTCAATAAATAAACTGAAAACTAGGAGTTCGGTCAAAAGTGGTTCAATAAAATGTTGTACCAATTTTTAAACGCTGAAATTTCATCCAAAACTTATTTATAGTATTTTCGATAAATAAAAAAAATGACAAGTCCTATCAAAAAAGTTTCAAATACATTTTGTAGGACTTTTCAAAAGCTGCAAATTCGTTTTGAATGTTTTCCGTATCTTACGCTGTTTGCTTCGAAACTTTAATTTTAGATTTTGTACATCGCATTTTCGATAAATAAAAAAAAATTATAACTGCTATTAATATAAGGATGAAAGAAGTTTTTTAGGGCTTTTTAAAAGCTGTAATTGCTTTTTAGGAATTTTGTGTCAAAATTGGTATTTTCTATTTTTTCATAGTATTTTCGATAATTAAGCCCGAAATGACAAATCCGATGAAAAACTAGTTAAGAACAATTTTATAGAACTTTTCAAAAGCTATAATTTATCCTGTCAACTTTTTCCCATATTTTGCTTCGTTTCGATCAAAATTTTACTTTTCCACATGTTTTATAATATTTTAGAAAAATAAAACCAACATATCATATCCTATTAAAAAATAGTTGAAAAAGATATTATAGGTCTTTCAAAAACCTACAATTCTCCTCGTAAATATGTTTACGTACCTCTCATTGTTTAGCTTCAAATTAGAATTCGCGACTTACTCATTTTCGATGCATAAATGCAAAAATAACGAGTTCTATCAAAAAATGGTTGAAGAAAAAATTGTATATATCTCGAAGAGGTCTAATTCTTCTTTTAATTTTTGTACGTATCTGTCGTCGTTTGGCATAACAATAGAATATTCGATGGATAAACCAAAACCGTTGGTTAAGGAATGCTGGTTAACGGTCTCTTTTTTTCTTTAAGGACATACAAAAGTGTGCCAAAGCTGGATTTAATCTGTTCATTTTTTTAGAGTTATCATTTTACGGATGGACGCACACACGCATAGACAGAAATCCAGACAGAAGCCATCGCAGTTTAATGGTTCTTAAACGGAAGAGATCCGACGAAAAACTGTTGTGTGAAATTTCGGAAAGTTTTAATAATTTATCAATCAGAAATGACAAGAATATGAAAAATGTATGATAAACTAAAAAACAACGTACAAACACCTCAAATAAAAGTTTTAAAAAATTAAATATGGGGGGGGGGGTGTAAAACGAAACCTTTATTTCCTCCCAGCTTCGTAACCACACCAAAACAAACAAAAATACTGAATATACAAGAAGAACGACGTACAAGCGTCAACCGAAGGAAAATGGAAAACTTTCAATTTCAGTGGGTATGATACTATATTTTTATTTGCCCTGATGGACAGTAAAGAAGGTAAAAACAAAAATATTGGCCGTAAAAAAGTAAAAACGACGTACAAACGTTAGCAGAAGAAAAAATTAAAAAAAATCTAATTCTCAGGGGGATGACTTATTATTTCCATTTGCCTCTATCTGGAAAATCAAGAAGTGCAAGCGAAAATGCAGAAATGTACAAATAGAAAAAACAGCGTACAGACGTTGGCAGAAAGAAAAATTAAAATATCGCGGAGATGACACGAAATTTTCATTTGCCCTAGCTGGTCATCCAAGATGATACAAAGAAAAATTGAAGGGCATAGATTCATTCGGATTGAAAACAATTGAATGACGAGTTTGGATTAATTCGGATTCAGTCGGATTGAATTTAATTTTCTTGCGAGAATTGAGCAGGATTGAAAGGACTTTTTAGATGAGCACCGGATTCATAGAATTAGTCGCATGGAGTGAATAAGTTTAGGAGTTTCAAGCATTGAAAAGGATAAAACAGACCTTGTTTGAGCCTTTATTTCATTCAGACTGAATTTCGGATTGAAAAACTGTGAATGTTTGTTTCCGCTTGGCATGTGATTCATTCGAATTGGTTTCGGATTCACACTTTTCCGTTCGAACTGGCGTCAGATTCGGTCAGATTCCTTCCGGCTGAAATTCAGAAGTTCCAAATATTAAAAACAATTGGAGGCAAGGATTGAAAAATGAATTCGGTACGGGTTCGGATT
Organism: Acraspis erinacei; assembly: GCA_035041075.1. Taxonomy (NCBI): domain Eukaryota; kingdom Metazoa; phylum Arthropoda; class Insecta; order Hymenoptera; family Cynipidae; genus Acraspis; species Acraspis erinacei. The sequence goes on along the minus strand of JAWWLR010000127.1, from coordinate 28,671,204 downwards.
CAAGTTGGTGCTCATTTCAGGAATGGAGAAGGATATTGATAAGCGAGGCTCGGAAACATTCGGTTTTAATTTGGAGTTGACTCATGTATTGATATTGGGATTTAACTTGAGGTTGAAGCGCCGGTTGAGAAAGGTTGAAGAGGATTGAAAACTTGCTCCGGATTGTTTCGAATTCATTCGAATTGGTTCGAACTGCAAAAACAGGTCAAATATAATTAGAAAATATTTAAAATGAAGAAAAAACGCACGCCCAAGTGCGCGTTCGGGCTCGTTCTGCAAAAAAGCCCTTTCATTCTTTCATGATATCTAGAATCTTTTCTCGAAAAAAATTTAAAAAACTAATTCAGGATAAAAATGCTCTTAGTTTAAAAGAAAATTGGCGGGCATTAAACTTACAAAATGACTTCCTTGTACAAGCCCGCATTGTCACCTCAATTTTTATTTCATAAAATATTTATGATATTTTCAAATCTTTATAAAAGGAAACTTTCTGTATCTTTTCTACGAACTAGTTTTTCATATTTGTAGTTACAGAGTTTTCTCTAAAACTTTATACGGCTCTTCATTCATTAGTGACAGGCTTATGATTTTCTAAACAACTCTCTAAGTCTGATTCAAGTACAGCCACATAAAACAGTGATAATTTTCAGGCCTTCAAATTTTGCAACTTTTAATTGAATTCATAGCAATTTTTCGGAATTACGCCATTGCAACTTTTCGAATGGATCTTTCTGAATTATCGACATTTCTGGAACAGATAATTAAATTTCAATGAAATTTAGAGGTATTATAGATGAAATTTAAATTTAAATTTTAGGCTATAAATCTTGAAATAAAAGGTTTCGTAATTTCACTCGAAAGAATGTGCAAACAAGTTTTTGATTTAATTTGGAGTGAAATGCTAATTTTAATATTTAAAAAAAATTATATGTGAAGATTACTTATGAAATCACCTTTTACTTAAATAAAAATTGATGAAGACTCTTCTCGTTCCCTAGTTATCGTCATTCTAGCGATACCTTTCGCTGCACTACGCTCTCAGTGTCGGCACTCATAAACGATGGAACCTGAAGATTTTATTTTATCTTCTTGGAAATTTTTTTATACTGAGCTTGGCTTAGATGTAATAATTATTATTACGTGAAAAAATCGTTTTCTGGTAATGATAATTGTTATGAACAATTTCTTTTACACTAACACTGAATCTTGTAGATAGCTCATTTGCAATTTCTTAAATTTACAGGCTTATCATGATGTCACGCCCAAAACTGTATGAAATTCTTATTCAAGCGATTTATTGAAGTCGAAAACCGGGATTCCATTTTCAGCCCCAATTTTGAATACTTTTTCTGATTGTTTGCATACCTGATCTACATATTATTCTATTTTGCTGACCAGCACCGGTTTTTGGAAAAGACTGTATATATTTTGCTAAATATTCACAAACAAAGAACAATAGAGAAAAAATGCAGTGACGCTTAGTACGTGGATTCTTCCAGCACTCTCATCAACTCTTGTCAAACTCACAAGGCAGGCACCCCGGAGCACATCGAATTGCTCGTAAAGAATGATACTTTCATTGTTATGAGATGCAGGTCAGTTGCAAAAACTAAAATTGTGAAAGCATGAATTGATTCAATTTTAATTAGCAGAATATTTTCATTCGTATAATTTGAAGACATTGAAAAAATATTGATGAAAATCGGTTACACTCTAAATCCCTTGGACCGGAATTCCGGTTCAAGCAATGGTCAAACCTGCGATTCAGATCCAATGGACTGACTTTCCGGTCCAAAGGACCGGGAAAGCGGTGGTCGGTCTCACACTTAGACTCATGCTCGCGAACAGTCCAAATGGGACTGGAATCCAGTCCAAAAGGGACTGAAATCCGGTCCAAGGAGAGAGACCAGCACCACGCGTCGGTGCGGAGCGGAGGTGAATGCTGCACGTGGAACGTTGACAGTGTAGGTTAGAATACCTAGAATCAACAAACCACGGCGTGCGATATTTTATTTTTATTGAGCTGCTAGACGTTGTCTATTTCCCACAAAGTGTATGCAGTGCAGTGTTCGACAAAATGTGCAGTGTTCGACAAAAATTGAAACCTAATCTCAAAATTCGATGCAATCATGTCGATCCAAGCTAGAACCGACATCAGCTCGTGTTTAAGTTTGGACTAGGGAGATTCTTGGCTTGGGTGAAAATTCGGATTCTAGGGATCGGAATTTTTTTGACCGTTGCTTTAATCGGGATTCCGGTCTATTGGACCTGACTCCCGGTCCAAGGGGTTTAAAGTATACACACATTTGATTGCATTATTTAAAAGGCGAGATAACCTCATGAAAAACAAAAGATGATTGGTTTCGTTTTTACTCTGTCGCTCTCGTCTGTTGACCTATCATTATCTCTTGCACGCGAATACAGCCCATACTCTGAACGAGCGAGAGCTCAAATTCGGCAGTCTGCAACGTTCGGATGCAAAAACGTTTTTGATTATTTCTTCCGAAGATTTTTTTTAGAGTTCTGAAATTTTCTATAAAACTTTTTTGAACACTAGTAAAAAACTTTCTCGCTGGAAGTTTTTCGAAGTCGAAAATTTCCTCGATACTTTTTATCGGTGAAGCTTTAAAAACACGGTGCGCGGCGCGTATTGATTAACATTAAAATATTAACTAATAAGCTGCTTTTTTTGTCCCAAGTCAATTATTTTGAGCATCGCTAAAGTATTTTACGGTAGTGCACCAAATTTTAGCTCATTTCGTCAATAAACAACGAAGTTTCGACGAGTTGAGCACAACAAAAGTATTAAATTCGATCCAGTTCGTAAACCAGTTTTTAGTTTTTATTTCGTAAACGACAAGTCGGATCGAAAAATGTATTGGACATATTTGTATATGTTTTGCTAAATAAAAGTGATTAATTAAAAAATGAAACAGACACGAGATTAAATGGGCGTGATATGAACAAAAAACTTGCAAAAACAAGGTAAACGTTTGAATATTTCTTCTATTTAAATTAGGAATTACTAATTTACATCAACTCCCAAAATATAAAGTGCAAGAAAATTTCTACTTTACTTATCTTAAAATTTGTAAAATTAATGAAATAAATTTCATGATAAGAATTTCATAGTATTAAATTATACCCAAGGGGAAAAGTAATATGCAAACCCAATCATTCTCTAGCTGTTTATGCGTCAGGATTTAAAAAAATTCAAAATCAATCAATAAAAAAAATTAAATAAAGAATTATAGTTTTACATTTATTTGTATGGAGAAGAATAAATTTCAAAATCGAAGAAATCCAAAAAGATAAATGTGCCAAAGAAACTTTTTACGACAGTACAATCTTGTTGCAAAAGTAAATTTTACGAAACTATTTTAGTGAATGCAGAAGAAAAATGTTGGGAATTGGGCAGTTATCATGAGCGATCCGTATTTTTCAGTATTTTTATGAAGTGCAACGATCCGAACACACGAAATGAAACAATTAATTAAGGAATACTGTTTATCCATGCTATTCCAAAGATCACATTATTCGAGAGAATCGACTAAACTAAACTGTTTTACCATAATCCGGAACTAAATTTAAATTTTACCCCGTACTGACGTATGTGATGGATTCTACGAAAGTGATATGGAAAATGTCATATCGCTTCATAAGCGAGAAGTGAAAGAGTATGCAATTTCAACAGATAGAATGTTGTCCCAGGAAGGTACAATCTGCTGCAAATTTGACCAAACGAAAAAAATTTTGGGTGGAGGGGAGTACCACACACTGTAGAACGAATACCGTCTGAGTGGGATAGACCTCTATCGGTTCAAAAATAGAACTACATCAGTTAGGCCAGCGAACTCACAGCGCACGAATATCGAGAAAACATTGATTCTCTGTATGCGGGAGCAGATCAATCCAAAACAGAGAGCGTGTGCTCTTCGATGCTGGTATGCCAGCAGTTCGTAATTTTGAATCTAGCTAATAGAATGCATTGTGTCAAGCTTCTTCCTAACTGCTGGCATATCATCATTGAACAGCACGCGCTCTCTGTGTTCGACCACTCCGCTGTCGGATGCGGAGAACCAATGTTGTCCAGGAGCGGTCAACACATTGGGAAGTAAGCGGGAATATGTACCCAGACCAAGCGCCGCGTACAAGGGGTCTGTGAAGTAGATTGTATGTGCATTTTTTAGTGCACGTATATGTATATATAGTTCTTTTCATGCTTTCGTTTCATTACAATTTAAGGAAAATGAAAGAATTAAAGCAATATTTGAAGAATATGAGACAAAGGATAGGTAAGCAACATTAAATTAAAATTTGCAAACACAAGTTTTTCACGTGGTCAGTCGCACATGACAGTTTTTTAAATTTCAGCGTCAGTCTAAAATGATAGTCACAAACGTCAACGTTTAAACGCATACGTGTATTTGACATCATGCGCACGTTGTTGTTAGCCATCCAGACAGTTTCGTTGGACCCCATTTTTTGTTTTATCACTGCGACCGATACAGTCCGCATACAGTCGGTCTGCGAACTAAATATAATCATAATAGTACGGAGTCTTGTACTTCCCATTGTGTTGAATGCACCTGATGTTGTCCAGTGTTTCGAACCTTGACGATTTGTCGCCATTCTGGCGACCTTTTTTCTATTTGGCGACCGAATTACAAATATCCACTTCGAACATGGAGTTAAAGTCAATCAGAATAAGCGGACGAATAAGTAAACACCATTCAGCTGCAAGTCTTGCAGATGTGTTCATGTTATGCCAGCTCGTTTCATTTCTGTACAAGAATCCACATATGCGCAAATCATTGTTTGTACTTTTAATGGTCCCACGCTTCTTGTACTTTCTGGCAACATTCAATTTTTTTAGGTTTCCGACTTCTGGCGACTTCCCAGCTCTAAAACTGGCGACTAAAGTGTCCAGTTTGTTGGCAACCCTGATGGTGTCTTGATAACTCACACGACGCGCTTACCCTAGCCGAATCTCGTGGCACGCTGAGATATTGAACTACCATAGCTCCACCGTCCATCCGATAAAGGTCAAGTCCACGCGGACAACATTGGCTTCACAATATCTGCTACCCCCCGCTGTCCAGATTTTGTCCGTGTACGCACGGAATTCTGGGTTATCTGAAATTCTGGTCAATTTTCAATTCCACAACATATTTCTGTGGCTTTATATATTTAACGTTTACGTTTATAATTCTGAACAGAGCTATATGTATCCTTTTTTTAGAGGGAAGTGCAAAAAGAGGGGCAAATACTGTATGCAGTTTTTCCAATCATGAAGTGGAACAATAATTTAACAAGATTCAGCACAAAAGATTATTATTTTTTCTGTTTCAGCTCGAGAAAAAACAGAAATTAAGCATTATTTGCATATCTTCTCACAATATTTATAAAATTTTGATCCGGCATGTGTTTCCTGTCCGGATTCATTCATACTGTCAATGCGACTGGAATTTTGGATTGTACTAGACGAAAAATGAAAAGTTAGAACGCTTCGAAACAGCAGATGAGTACATCAAATTAATAAGAAACTCTCGAGATCATTCGTTCACTTTCGACAATTAAACAGAAAGAAATCTTTCTGAATATAAAATTGAACCGGAAGCAAAACCCGCGAAAATAGAAAGTAATCCCCCTGCATCCGTTGAAATAACTGAAGCCAAAATAAAAAATGTAAAAAGCTTATTGAAGTATCTTGCAACGAAAGGAAAAGCCTTCTTTAATGAATACTCAGAGTCGATAACGAACCGAAAAGCGAGCGATGATTATGTTCTTTCTTCTGATGAAGATTAAACTGTAGATTTTTTATATTTCCTTAAAAATAAAATAAAATTCATAAGTAATAATTCGATGTATTTTTTTTAATTTCATGAGTGTGTTGTAAAAATTACTGTCATTAAATTGTTATTCTCTAGGAAATTTCATTAATACGTTATTGCGAGCAAAACCTCAATAGCGAGAGAACGGGTCAGAATGGGAAGCCCCAGAGTCTTATACTACACTCGAAAGCTCTAGCGCTAACATTAACTAAAATCATAACTAGTCCTAAAATGTTGAATTTTTTTATCTGAATCTTTTCCTCCTCAAAATTTCCTCGATGAACGATACGGTAAAGTTCCAAAGTCCGATTCACGCTGAGGATCAAAGAAAAATATTAACAATTATTCAACTTTTTTAAAATTCCGGTTACTCTATCGGTGAAAGGATACCCTAAGGCACATTTTTTGACAGTGTTATTTAAAAATTTCAAAAACTAAAGAACGGTCCGCGAGCTGAAGTGAAAAACGGAATAAAACAGCTACATATTTTTATATAGAGGAAAAAAGGTGTGACATAATATTTAGCATCCATATGTATGTCCTTTAAACATTAATATTCGAAAATTATGGTAAAAGCCTCAAGCGTACTTCGTTTTCGGGCAAGATAATTTTATGTTTCACCCTCTTTCCAGGAGCAGGTAAAAGGAGAATCTTGGTAGAGGAAGCAAACAAATTGTTCAAATAGAAGTTTATTCAATAATCCCTCCAAAGCTTTTGTGTATAGTCTCAAAATAGTCATGCGAAATACTGAACAGATATGAAAATAAAGCAAAGATATAAGAGAACTTTTAGGTTGAATTTAATCGTAAATCACAGTGACCAGCTATATGGAGAGCTAAGACAATGTGTTTGACTTCGTTCCAATTTCATTTCGTACATTTTTCCGAAAAAATTGGATGATTAGTGAAATTCTAGATTCAAGTTTAAAAAATCAATCATTAGTATAAGAAGGTTTAAGAACAAAATGTATTTAGATGTGCAGTGCAGCCGAATCAGCCAAGAAGCCAACATAAAAAAATCTTGTCGTGAATTAAAAGAGTTTTTAATTAAACATCCGGTATGCAATTGCTTCTAAAAAATCATTTGATAGCAATTTTTCTAGCATAAAAGCTACCTGTCGCATATGGAAGTAAAGGCTTTCGCAGAAACAGAGCCTAGATATACTTAAATTGTGAAAGTTTTTCTCGAATGTTATCATAGGCCTCTTAAATCGGGTTTCAAATAAATAATGAAACAATTTCTAGCGCGAGTAAAAGTAGTAAAATAAAATTGTGATGGAGGAAGTTATAATGCTAAGAATATTGATTTAAATCTTAATTGTTTTTCACAAAAGAATAATATAAACCCTATTGGAGTTATACGAATGTATGTGTATTGGCGCCTAGAATGCTGAGCGCACTGCGCATGTGCGTCTCTCGCTCGGCGACTTCCTTCTTTGTTCTGTACAATTGTGTACCTTCATTTCACCTGCCACCTATTACTCCTTCAAACCCAACTCTCTCTTTAACTCCCCCCGTTTTCAGCCTTCCTAGAACTGCTGGAGCCCGCAGTTTCTCTTTCTAAAAAACTGTTCATGTTTCGACCCCTTCGGATTCAGTCCAAGTGCATTTGAAGGCAAGCTCCGACACTGGACTGAAATCGAAAGTTGGTGTATTTGTTTAAGCACACTTTTCTAATTTTAAATCAATTTATGAAGCCCATCTTTAATCCTTTTTAAGGTGGAATTATTACGCAGGACAAATTTTCTTTTGCGAAAAGCGTAGCAATATTTAAAAAATTATGAGCAAATTATTGTACTATTATATTCACCAGTACAGTCAAGACTTATTGCCAGCGTGAAGACTAGAGTATGAACGATTCTCATTTTGTTCAAGTGAAGGAAAAACTGATTAATTCAAACATGAAAAATTCGTTATCAGCGTAACAAAGGAATATTCCAGTGCGTCATTATAAATGAAGCAATATATCATATATTCGCTATCTCTCAGATAATAGCCGTTAAGCTCATCATTCTGAGTTATTTTTATTTTATGATGCAGTTCCAAGACTAAAAATTGTAATATGCTACATGGTACGGTTTGCATTTCTTCCCCTTTTCTAACGCCAAAGACTGACGTCGGTCTCAGCTACACCGGCAAGTATACAGTAAGCGCGTACAATAAGTTAGCTTGAATGAAAGTTACTAAAATCGCGTCCGTTGAAAAGCCATAGTCGATCCACGTGTGCGGCAGAAAGCCACTGCCAAAAAACGCTTTTGCACTGATGCAAATCTGATCTGATGATATTGAGACAGGACGTACTTCTGTGATGTTTTTAAAATAGGAAGTCAAGGTTGTACTTCTCTTTTTTCTCCAGAATTCGCCCCTCACTTGGCGCGCCTTGGGTTAGAGCTGCAAAGGCTCGTATAACAATCAAAAACTCTAATAATCTGTTGAACGCCAGCTGGCTGAATCCCAATCAACAAGGAAATAATAAAAGTGAAAGGACGAAAGTACCATATTTAATACAAACAGTACTAACAACCTCTGCCGATCGTCAAAATTATCCAATAATCGTTTTTATAAAGTATCCTTGGTACAATAGTTTTAGACGAAGTGAACTCTCAATTGGTGCCAAAATTCGAAAATTTTTAGGAATCGACTCCCGATGGATTTCGAAGAATGTGTTTGATACCGCAACGGCAAGTCAAGTGCTTTCGCTCGCTTCGTCGTCACGTAATCTGAATTGCCACGCGTGGCTTTCGTCTGGGCCCCAAGACCCTTAGACCGTCAATCGAACTACGATTATATTAGGGACCTGACATA
>JAWWLR010000127.1:28597254-28609779 GCA_035041075.1 Acraspis erinacei | reverse complement strand
TGCGCAGAAAATTCGCGGAGTGCTCTAACTCCTCAATTTTATGAAAGTTTGTGGGGAATTCCACAAGACTCCCAAAGTATATTTTTAGGGTTCGCGCTTTTTGAAACCACCGGTTTTCCTAGGATTGGCTTAAAAAGGTATATTTGTGGTCCGAGAGAGACCTCGATTTAATCTCCAGCTCAGTGCATCACCACCCAACAGCAACATCTTCTTGTCCTAGAGGTGTTGAGTTAGAGTCTCCACCTCTCTGTGAGGTGAAGATTCCTCGGAATCGTCTGGTAAATAAGCCGAGATAATAACCACCTCTAGTCCTCGTCCACCTTTGCCACTGAGTCTTAACTTAATAACGGTGAGATGGCTGGAGTAGAGGTTAGTTAAAAGATCACATAAACACCCTTGGCGACTATGCATGCCCTTCTTGTTTTTTATAGCAGCCCCTTATATATGGTACCGCACCCTGACAAGCCACTAATCCTTTACCTGTATAAACAGGGTTCGTGAATTAGGGCGAACCCTGTCTGCACCACTGAAATGCGTGTGGGTAGCACCACCAAGGTGGCTATACTGTGGTGCAAATGAATCTGCATCAGGGAAATTCCCATCTCAGCCATTGAAAGGCTAATTCGGGGCACCTCCGAACTCTTCTGGTCGCCCCTAAGGACGCCAGTTTGGTCACTCGATTCGGGGAAATCAACAACTAGAATCCAGTCTCTCCCCTTTGGCCTCGATCCCTGCCTTTCGGAACAAACACTACACGAATCAGCTTTAACATTCGGGTACTGGAAGGTCAGGCACCTCAGAATGTTCATCGGGGTCTCGGGAGTTCCGGTAATCAGTAAGGTCTCCGTACGTTACCTTTGCAGACATTCCGCCCCCTTGACCTCTAGGTTTAGACCCTCTTCAAGTCTAAGCGTTGGAGTCCTCTCCATTATCCAGTCTCTCGAACAGATGTCTGTGGCCTTGACTACTATGGTCCCCGTCCTGATGAATATACCGTTAAACCTAGGCGGCGCCCCTTGCGGGGTAACACGTCCATCTCTTTAGAGATTTCCTCACTCAACCTGTACAGATATTGAAGATTTAGAGAGGTATTAGGATAATCAAGGCGGTATTAGCAATCTGCGCGAAAGTGAGGCCTTCTGTATGCAGGGTCTTTTGCCGTTTTAACTCCTTGTTTTGCGGAGTTTCTCTGGAAGCATGTTTCTTCTTGCCTATAGTTTGGGCCTGAGGAATTGTTCCAGGTGGAGAACCCAAAGATAATGCCCCCTGTGATGTGCCTTGGCTGCTGTTTACAAGCGCGCTTTGGTATTCTTTGCTTTACTACCCTATATTGCCTCCTTCTCACGGAGAGTTTCATTTAGCTGCACTTCTATAGTGCCAACAAGGTTCTTGCGATATTTAAAATTCTACACCGCTTCTGTGTATTGCCCCCTAAGATGCCTTCGACTTTCGGCGGTGGGTTACAGAAGGGTTCTGAAACGCGCCTCTGATTGTTTTTATTTTATTTTTATGTCTGTTTTCCTTTCATGTTCCCACGCGAAGCTAGGCAAATAAGAAACACTTCTCGCAGAGTCCCGCTTGAGGAAGCAGATCTACATAGTAAGGAATTCGACCTGGTGTCTTAAAGTTTCCGTCAAGACAATTAGTTTGTGACCCCTGTCTGTCCGCGTCTACTGAGGGGGCCGTACGGGGCGTTCAAGGATTTATTAACCCTGGTACAATTCAGCTATTGATACGGTGATCACATCGTGGCTTGGGGCATGAAAGCGCCCCCACACCTCTCGACATTCGAGGAGGCTTTGCTATTACCCCTTGGAAGTATTGCTCCTTTGGTTAGGTCCCACCTATTTCAGATCTCTAGTCCGATGAGACCCGTAAACCCTCTCACAAGGTCCCACGAACGCAATGGAGAGAGAGGTGATGTTTAGTATTAAAGGCTTCTTATTCTATATTATTTGTTTATTTTGTAAATGCATTTGATAAAGAAACGCAGAGTTTAGCCATTTGTCGACCGAAAGTCATCCTTCTTTTTCTGTTCGTCTTCAAATTATATGAGTGGTGATGATTAGTGACGAAGACTTGTCATCCAATGTTATTTGTTCGTTTCATGAATAAATTTTATAAACGAATATATAGGTTGGCATATTTTGATATGGAATGATGAGTCTTTATCAGTAAACATCAACAATTAAGTAAGTTGAACAAATTATGTTAGAATTTCATTCCAATCAACTAAATTTCTACTGTCTTATTGTACAAATAAATATTATAATATGAATTTTTATAATCAGAAGATTCTTCATGTATATATTTTACTTTTTTAAGTTGTTGGATAATAACTACAAGAAGTTTATTCAATGATTTATATTTTTCATATATTCTTTGAATGTCTTAGGAGAATAGTTTTGGTAAATCTTATCACTTACGACTTCTTTGACCAAAGATTTATAATATTAGTCAATTTTCGAAATATCTACTATATTTTCCACCACACAGAGGCCAGCTGCCTGGCTTTTCTTGGACGTACGGAACTCTTATCAGGACATTTGTCAATATTTTTACATTTCGTTTACTGTGATTTATGTTAATAATAATTCAATTATTTTATCGGGCCAATTACATAGATAATTTTAATCTGGTTAAATACGTTTCCTTTATAGTAATTGAGATTAATTACTCGCTTATTGCGACATTTTGTTTAAACCTTGTTCATAAAAAGATCACACTTTTATCATCATTTTAAATACTGGTTGTTTGAATAAATTTTCTTAACATATAAATTGATTTGATATGGTATAAGATCCCGGTTTCAGGAGATATCCCAGGTGGAAATACACAGTTCCAGGTTAGTTCTGGATTGGAATGCTCCGCAGTACCGGCGGGCGGTAAACCCTTGGTTGTCCCGCCTCGACTTGGGTGGCATTCTTTCAGCACTATCCCTGGAAAATTGTCCGTGGCTGGTTCTTTTTTAGAGCATTACAAATTTTTTTCTTATTCTTTCAAATTATACGAAATGTGATACCTCTGACACAAGATTTCGGTGCGTTTCAACTGGATCCTCATACCAACATTTTTTGAGATGATAATAGATCTTGACCATCTATGATTTAATTCACTATGCCATTACAATCAGAATTTAGTGTGTATATTTTATTATTCTGCTGTGAAAAAATTGTACTCTGGCAAAACAGACATTGAAAGGGTGATTTCCCGACCTCTGATAATTAATAGTATTCCATTCCCTGGGGCGAAAAAATTGAATTCCAGGAGAAACGTAATTACGTATTACATATGTATAAAAAATACGAACACTACGATTGTTAAAACTGAAAAACATTTATACCTTCAAATGACTCATTATTACTGCTAATATTGATTAGCTTCTTATATTAGGTTTATCCCTTAACAAGATACTCATGTATACATCTTATATCTATTTTTAAGATCAACATTTAGAATCGGATTATCTAATACGTTGATACTTTCATTCGAAAGTCATCACCGGGAGTACATCAAGCTTACAGTATTCTACAATTATGCTGCATGTTCACTATTCGTATGAAAGAATTGGATTAGAATTCCCCCTAAACCTTGATACTTATAAATAAATACGAAAAATAATAATTTTTTACATTTATCAGGCCCTTATATTATTTTTTTCGTAGATGGGATTTTAACAAAGCGAGTATTTGATGATTAGGTGATTTATTGTTCTGTACAAGCATATTACATTTTACAAATGTCATACTTTTAGACTGCATTTTGAAGCATGCATCGAATTTTATGTATTTAATTTTTTAGAGATTACATTTAATCGCTCCAGACACCTAATATATTGAAACATTATAATTTTGTAGTACGCAAGAAACCTCATTGTACAAAAAACATATGGAATTAGACTTATTGTCCCCTGGCAACTTAAGAAATTAGAAAAAATTGGTGTTAGCACAACCTAAATTTACACAATCAGTTATCCCAAGATCCCTCGTACATCATTTGCATTGAGTACGATAGAATTTACATATAACATTCATTTTAAGGTAAGCACAATTACATAAAGTTGAAGCGCATTTACTTTGTCGAAAATGACCGTTCCTAAAGATAGCCACTTTACTTATATATCAAATATTTTACTCTTCAAATAATAAGTGCTTTTCAGTTACATATAATTTAATTACTCCTAAGAATTACAGGATTTTTTATACATATCTATATATGTTATTTAATGCAATCAAACGTATTAACAGGGTGTAAAGTGGTGAATTTAGGACGATTATTCCTGAGCCAGTGACATGCTCGCATCATTATCCATGCACGTCCCGTCGTACGTGAGAGTCGTATCATTGGACACGTAGATGGGATTGAGAGGGATAGACAGCGGCGATGCGATGCAACGCGACGTACTGCTGTGCAGTGTGTACACGTTTTACTCGTACTCGGTGTCATTGGGTTTGTATATTTGGAGCGGACGGAGAGAGTGAAGGTTGAGTGAGCAGAGGATACGGTAAGGCTGGCTTATAGTGTAGTTAAGGGCTCTGGCGTAATTACTAGTGCAAGCTGACCGACCAACTAGCGTTGTCCCCTTTCACCATCCATCCACAATATAATGGTTCCCTATATAGTTTACTCACTATTCTCATAAACTAATAATATCGGTGGTCTGGCTGGCAGAAAGGTCCTTTCGTGTGTCTTACATTAAATTTATGGATGCCCCTACTTGAAAAATGCTAAGTGTATGCAGAAGAAACGCTACGTTGTTTAATAAAGTTTCTGCTAAAAAAGGGCGAAATAGTGTCTTTTTTTATTGTACATTGCCAAATATTTACAATTTTAGAAAATTTTTAGGAATAACTGGAAACGAAACGTAAAATAAAATACAATAAGTGTCCAGTAGAAATCCACGCAAATATACCATCTGTCAATTCTTCACAATACTGTTCAGACGCAAAATCACATTCTGTAATTATGAAACTATTTCAAGGGATATTACGAAACTAATTCTTGGTCGTCTGCAAAATGTCCCTAAATAACTTCAATCTGAACAGCAGACAAACTTTGTGATCATTTTGAAGAAATTTATTTAAAAAAAATGTAAATACAGCCACTGCAGTATTGGTGGAACTAAATAAAATTCATTCCTTCGCTTTTGCAACATTAATAGCCATAAAAAAGTAGGATCTGAACCTCAGGCGTATGGCGAGAAACCCCAATTACGCGGGGTCTCACTTTTTCAGGAAGTGTCATTCAAGGAGATAGGGAGTCGTAATTCGGAAGCGGCTACGTAAAAATCTACCGTATCATCCGATTGAAAACAAGGAGTTTCGTGGACAAGATACTCGGCGAGATCGTTGAGACTGTCGATCTTCAACGCACTTAGGCCAGTAAACGAGGGACTTCCATTTTGTAATAGTTTAGAAAAAGCTGAACTTTTGTATGTAGCTTCTAGATGGTATAATTAAAGCACACAATGAAATTCCAAAAAATTCAGCCTTAGGAGTTTTTACAATAATACAGATCAGTGACCAAAATAACGTTTTTTAAGTTTTTTAAATTGATTTTTATGAAATCGGTTAGCTTTGTTCAAAAATAGTTGAATAGAATAATGTTCAGTATCTTATTCTGCACGAATAAGGTTTTCTTGTGTTTTTTGTATAGCAAACCGTTTATTTGAAAAAAGAAGAAAAAGAAGGACTTCTTACCAAAATATTCTTGCCTCGTTTATTACTCATACTGAATACTTTTCTTGCTACCTGTGAACCTAATTGTGCCTATGTGTATTTCTCCAGGTTATCTACCATCTCATATAAATAAATTTGCGATATATTAACTATAAGCTTAGTTCGTATATACTTTTCATCCATTTTCAGCACTAAATTTGTTAAAATTAATTTTGTGAAAAAAGCTTTCAAAATTAAATTTTTGTTTCTTCCTGACAATATGACTCAAAGTTACCATAAAATAATTAAGAATAATTAATTATTGTCTTGATACATGTTATACCATACCATTTTTTAATGCTTAAAGAAGACCTGAATTACAAAAAAGTGATTTTGAATTTAAAGTAAATTAGGTTCATAAATCACACCAATAAGTATCTTATTTATTATTGAAAAAAATAGAATATAATTTAAGAGTGCATCTCAATTTCAAATAACCCTTAGAATAATGTAACCGAGTTTCATAAGTTCTCTTAATTAAGAAAGTTAAGAACTTTCCACATTTAATTTAATAGAAGAGAGAAGGTACATATTCCTAAAAAGTTCCTATTTAAAGTATTCATTTCATTTAAAACTGAATAAATAAATAAATATTTATAACATGAGAACCTTGAAAGGTGTCGTTTCCAGCATGTACATGAATTTCAAATTAAAAAAGATCAATTGTTTTTTCCTCTCATACTAATTTAAAGTCGAAAATAATGATCAAGTATGTGGGGTTTTTAAGACGTTCTTAACGGATTTTAAAAATTTATTTCTATTACTCGAATGAATTTCGTTGAATTTTGACTCGTGGAAACATAAAAAAAACACAGAAAAAAGGACAGACGCCAGTATAACTGGACACTTTCCAGATTTCCTATCTGGACTAAAACTCAGAATCTTACGAACTCTCGATGCGTACTACAAATTTTTATACAATTCTTTTCTTAATTTGATCAAGTTTTCAAATTTGATAGAATTTTATAAAAAAAATTTAATTTAATAAAATCTTCAGAGGTTTTCAAATTTCAATACATTTTCGGGGATTTGGGAAAATTGCCGGGAGATGGCAAGACCTGACATACACCGAAATCGAAAAAAATCGAAAACTTTGACTCGCATGCTCTTAGAGATATAGATTTTAGTGAAAATGTAAGCTCAGTGCCCTCGGTGATAATAGTGGATATAGTGTCTTATTTTATTCTATTTCACAGATTTTACACTGCAAAACAAGTGAAAGGATATAAAAGTTTGGAAGCTTATAAGTTTTATGAAGCTGGTTTTGCGGTGAAAGTGAAATACAAGCAGTTCAATTAACTTTTCTTCTTCTAGGTGAGTTTAGTGTAACTATATGGTATTTTTAGTTTTAAGTTAATATTTTTATTTATAAAATTCCATTGCTGAGTTAAAATTCGATGACAGATTATTCAGATTTTGAGGTTAGGAGCAGCCTATTGCAAGAGCGATCTGCTCGCAGAAATAAAAAACTCAAGTGATATTTTAAAAAAGTATAACATTGCATTCTTCTTTCCCAGTTAAATGGAAATAAGTATTATTTTTACAAAAATCTATAAAAAAATATCTTTTCCACGAGAAATACCGAAAATGTACGTCTCAAAAAACAGCACGAAAATTCAAGATTTTTCTTTATACAAAAAAGGAAAAAATACTAATTTACAAAATCTCTACCTTATGCTGACAATTTTTCCCTGACCAAGAAGATTAATTTTCTATCAAAAAAGACAACTTTTTCAACCAAATACGCGAATTTTTAACCAAAAAGAGAAACAATCTGAACCCAAAGTGAAAATGTACAGTTAGATAATAAATTTTCTCGAATAAAAAAAGTAATTTTGAAATAAAATACTTGTATTTTTGACCAAGGAAATGAATTTTTAAATAAAATTATGAATCTTCAATTTATTAAAAGGATTTTTAAGCAAAATGTATATTCACCTATGACAAATAAGGAAAATCTACGTCTGAAAAGACTGTACAAAAATTTAAGATTTTTCTTGATACAAAAAAGCAACAAAATACCAATTAAAAAAATATCTACCTTCTGCAGACAAATTTTTCATTTTCCCTGGCCAAGAAGATTAGTTTTCTACCAAAAAATATAACTTTTTCAACCAAATGCGCGAATTTTCATCGAAAAAAGATACACTTTGAACCTAAAGTGAAAATGTACAGCATGTTTATTACACCTTACTACGAAACAATATTTCACCATTTTGCTTCTTTTATTTAAAAAAATTCTCCGAAATATATCATTCCTATACTGGCAATGTATTTTCCCTTACGGTTATACCCGCGGAGATTCGGCCCTTTAAATTTGTATGGTTTAATGGGAATTTTGTATCACTGCAGCCATCCCGAGCCGGGTAGCTGAGGTATGAAGGTCTCTTCACAATAGGACTTGATAATTTGACGCAGTATCGACGTAACGTCAATGCGTCGAAGTGTGGTATGTCAATTTTCAATTACGGACAAACTTGAACGTCAAAAAATTTGAACAGTTGGCAAGAGATGCGTGCGCATTTAGTTGATGCTGCGTTGACATATCAAGTCCTATAGAGGATTCTCATGAAGCCATACAAATCTAAAGGGCCGAACCTCCTGGGGTATAGCAATAAGCGAAAATACATTTCCAGTATATGGATGGCATATTTCGGAGACGCTTTTAAAATAAAAGAAGTAAAATGGTGAAATTTTGTTTCGCAGCAGGGTTTAATAAACACAGTGCTGTGCACACAGGCACAATATTTTCTTGGATTCCAAAAGGTATAACTGATGAAAATCAAAAGTTTTTTGGGAAATCTCGTGTTGGGTCTGGTGATCTGCCAAAAAGTGAACTTATTATATTGTCAAAGAGAAGAAGGAAAATGAAGATAAGTCTTTTGCGTCGTGAGCCCTTAAGTGAAAGTCAATTAGAAAGTGTCCATATTTGCGAGGAAGATTTTCTGAGTGGTAAGTAAGAAATGTATGCGTGTAGAGAGTGGGGCTCTGTTTGAGAGGTTATGTTTACCATACCCGTTGCAAATGTTGTCCTTTTTGGTAGAAAATTAATATTCTTATCCAGGGAAAATGAAAAATTTGTCAGCATAAGGTAGAGATTTTTGAAATTCGTAATTTTTTCCTTTTTTTATCAGGAAAAATCTTGAATTTTCGTACAGTCGTTTCAGACGTAAATTTTCGTTATTTGTCATAGGAGAAAATAAATTTTGCTTGAAAATGCTTTTATTTAATTCAAAATTCATAATTGTATTTAAAAATTAATTTCCTTGGTCAAAAATAAAAGTATTTTATTTGAAAATTATTATCTTTTTTAAAAATTTATTATCTAACTGCACATTTTCACTTTGGGTTCAAAGTTATCTCTTTTTGGTTAAAAATTTATGTATTTTTTTTGAAAAACTTGTCTTTTTTGGTAGAAAAGGAATCGTTTTGGCCATGGAAAATAAAAAATTTGTTCGCATATGGTAGAGATTTTTTAAATTTGTATTTTTTGCTTGTTAGTATCAAGAAAAATCTTAAATTTTTGTGCAGTTTTTTTAACCGTACATTTTCGGTATTTCTCATAAAAAAGTTTTTTTTGGATAGATTTTTGTAAAAATACCCTTCATTTACATTAAACTCGGAAAGAAGAATGCAATGTAAAAACCTTTTAATAATGTAACTTGATTTTTTATTCCTGCGAGCAGATCGCTCTTGCCATAGGCTGCTTCTAACCTCAAAATCTCAATAAAGTGTTATCGCATTTTACGTCAGAAATGTAATTTAATAACTTAAATTGAAATGAATATTTCACACGAATATTGCTTAATGTTAATGTTCATACGCATAGAAAATAGTAAGTTATAAGTAAAAATATTAAATTAAAACTAAAAATATTATACAGTAACACTAAACTCACTCAGAAGCAGACAAGTATCATTGAACTGTTTGATATTCACTTTCACCACAAAACCAGCTTCGTAAAACTTATAGGCTTCCAGACTTTTCTATGCTTTCACTTGTTTTGAAGTGTAAAAACTGTGAGATTGAATAAAATATGACACTATATCCACTATTGTCGAGGGCACTGAGCTTACATTTTCACTAAAATCTATATCACTAAGAGCATACTGTTTCCAATTTCTGGGTATAACGGGTCTTTGCATCTCCCGACAATTTTCCCAAATATTCACTCAGCATTTCGAAAAAACGCAAACAATTTTTCAAAACGACGACAATACATGCAAACTGTAGTGGTATAGGGAGGCTGTTATACCCCCGGAAGCCGCTCAGAGCGCCTGACGTCAGAAGTGAGAATGCCCTCTTGTGGAGATACCTTAAAATAGCAGTCAAATGAACTCGAAAATAGGATTTGAGTAACTTCCGTCACATCGGTTATTTTAATAAGTCTTCATACGTCAGAATTACGGGCTCGCGAGCAGACAGCACAAGCCGTCTACATGAGGTGTGAAAGAGCCATCAAGCATATGTTTTTCACCTGACGAAAAACGCAGACACAATCTAAAACTGCTCATACTTGTAACATTCCTTACTTTCAGGCTTAGCACTGACTTTATTTTCATAAATGAGATATTTCAGGTTGGATAGGAAATCCAAGAAGATGTCTGTTTAATTAATTTAATAAAATCAATACAAACAAATTAAAGATTTTACCATTTGATTGAATAGCTTTTTAAAAATAAAAAATAACATACAAATACACTTACAGTAAAAAATTATATTTTTCCAACCTCGAGTCTATCAACCACCGATATCGTGAACTTCTCACCTGGTGTACCCACAACTAGTCGCACTGATTGCTTTTGACGCTTGCGAAAATGATGCGCAGATCTTCAAATCAAGCGCCATGGTTGATTGCTGCGTCCATGTCTATTGCGAAAATTCACTTCTCCGATCGACCTCGGTAATAGATGCAAAAGCTATTTATCTTTTTTACTTTCATGTATTTGATTAAAAACTCTTTTTTTTATCAACAGTTGGAGACGACACGTTTCAAGGATCCCATGGTATAAATAAAGTTATATACTTCCGTGTACCCCATTTATTCAGTTTTAAATCAAATGAATACTTTAAATATGAATTTTTAAAGAATATTAACCTTTTCTCTTCTATTGAATCAAATGAGGAAAGTTTTTAACTTTCTTAATTAAGACAAGTTATGAAATTCGGTTATACTATTCTAAGTGTCTATTTGAAATTGAGATTCACTTTTTTTGTAATGCAGGTCTTCTTTAAGTTATTAAAAAATGGTATGATATAACATTTATCAGGACAATAATGAATTATCCTTAATTCATTTTTGGTAATTTTAAGTTACATTGTCGAGAATAAACAAAAATGTAATTTTGAAACTCGACAGACGAGATCAATCATTGGAACAAAAAAAGTATTTCTTTCTCTGAGTTTTTGTTGAAAAAGTAATTTTCCATTATTTTTGTTCTAGAATTGATGTCCGAGGGAAGCTTTTGTCCGAAGCTGAACATTTATCAACTGGTTTTGGATCCAGGGCCTACTTCCGTACTACTGTTCAGGAACCAGCAGTTTTATCTTTAGACGATATCAAGCGACATGATGCCGGAGTCTACAGATGTAGAGTGGATTTTCACCGCGGACAATCAAGAAGCGTCCGATATAATCTTACTGTAATAGGTGAGCTAAAAATATTCCCTATATTTCTACATAAAATTTACATAAAGAAATGTGGAGATGTATAGCAATAATCGTATTATTTCTACTCTATTTTGTTGCTACATATATAAGTGATGCTTCCCGTACCATTAACTTTTGACATGAGAAACTTGTTTTCCAAAAGTATTCAAATTTTTTCTTTTTAATATAAATTATGTTCCTAGGCTTAAAAGGAAAGGCTCCTGGAAGTTGTCACATTTTCTATTTTAAATATTTTTGCTGATGTACAGTGATTTTAAGTACAACAGAATAATACAGTAAACTATTCACAGACTAAACTTAATACAGGTGTTCTATAATTTTTCTATAATATTTCTATAGTCCTTCTGTAACTAAAAAATATACCAAGGCACTGGCGAGATCGATACAGAGATGCGAATTAACCATCATTCCACGGTCCTGCCAACCGGTGTGCGGTCGGTCAAACTTTGTGCGCCACTTGTCCGGGGAACCAGCTAAATGATAACGGTCAACCACCTTTGGATTCTCAACGTCAGCTCGACATTTGGTCAAATATATGGGCCATCTAGTAAGATGATGCCATTCCAACCTTTGACAAAAATTAATTTAAAAAAATGTATACAACTACAAAATGTAAACAATTTAATTACATTAAATAATTAAATTTAATTTTCACTAACCATTTTTATAGTCCTACGCTTTAACGCTTTAAAAAATCGCACTCAATCAGGATTTGAACCCGACTAAATTTTGCAGGATTTTAAATTGACTTTATGACATAGTAAAATAGTTACATTTCGAACATGTAGCAGTATTCAGTTAATAATTTTGAATGTTTCATTCCGAAATTTGTAATTACGATATTGTTTCACAAATTAAAAAATTTATTCCTTTTTGTAGAATTGTAA
This sequence comes from Acraspis erinacei, assembly GCA_035041075.1. Classification (NCBI taxonomy): domain Eukaryota; kingdom Metazoa; phylum Arthropoda; class Insecta; order Hymenoptera; family Cynipidae; genus Acraspis; species Acraspis erinacei. The sequence continues at coordinate 28,597,505 of JAWWLR010000127.1, read as the reverse complement.
TTAAAGTTTATAATTTAAAAGATACCTAATTAACAAATATTCCCCTCGAACATTCCTACTTTTGATTAAGAATTTTTAATGATTAATTTGGAATATTTGTACATTTCTATGACGAGTAACACACCAATTCCACCTCACAATAATAGTAGCAGATTAACTGTGGCCGAAAGCAGATCTATCGAAATGAAGTAAGTTATGTTCAACCAATGTTACGGGCCAATGTGACGTCGACGGACGGTCCAACTCTTGAC
>JAWWLR010000127.1:28565144-28578735 GCA_035041075.1 Acraspis erinacei | reverse complement strand
TTATTTCATCATAGGATAAACTTTCGCCAAATAGCATGTAAAGTTTAACAGCGGGAAATTTTACATGCAACAAAATTTTAACTTTAGTTTTTTCTGGGTTATTTGTTATGTACAACCAGAAAAAATATATGATAGAAATATATGGAATCTGATAGGGGAATTCCATATATTTATAGTATAATTACAGTTCTAATACAAATAGACACATCTAATACAAATTGAAACCCAGGTATACATCATTCACAGAGCGATTATAAATATTAACTGGAACCCCGGATGGAACATGCATAACGGTCAATAAACCTTATGATAGTTTCAGAACTTAGTGCAAACTCCATAACAATGTTTATAAGTATTGTTGAATCTGTATATAGAGTCTTTCTTTTATCTTGAGACATCGAAATATCTCAAGAAATACCTCCCCTATGGGCGGAAGTGGGGGTAACTTTAACATTTTAAATGGGAAGCTATATTTTATATTGCTCATTCACATTTTTCATGAAAAAAATACGTAAATTTCTTTTAAAATTTTTTTTCGATTCGGGCCACCTGGTGCTGCTTTGGCGAAAATGACAACATGTTGACTGTTTAGCGATGTCGATATGTTGCTTACGTTCGTTCCAGTTGGATTGGCTGCGTTGTTTCAATGAGATGGTTACATTTGATTGGGGTGACCTGGTTGTTGTGGTTAAGTTTGGTTGGATTGGCTTGGATGTGCTAACCAATAATGTTAATCAAACTCAAATGTAACTAACAACACCAACCCAAACGAACGCAACCAATATGACCAACCCAAATGAACGTAACTCACATAAAATAGTGAACGCAATCAACAAAGCGAACCAAAATGAACGTAACCGACACATCTAAATGTACACGAACGTAATCAACACAACCAGTCCAAGCCGAAAGAACATGAGCAGCACAACCAAATCACACAAATCAAAGAAATTAAGACACCCAATCCAACCCAAACAAACTTAAGCAACATAACGAACCTAAACAATCCAACCTGTACTAAGCAAATCAAAGAAATCGAAATGTTGACTTTTTTATCTTTTATTTGGAAACGCATTCCAGAAAAAAACTAGGGTTTCCAATAGAACTCATTTTTGGTTCCAAACATGCTGCAACAAAAATGTGCCTCACTTGCTGAAAAGGAGCCCAAAACGATAAATAAGCTCTAAATGGTACCAATTGTAATTAAGCCTATTGGTAAAGAACCTATTTTTCGCTTTGCCCACTTCGTTGTTTTGTCTAATAATTAACATCATTTTTACCTGAAAGCACACGTATAATCGAACATTAATTGACATAACTTAATGAAGATAATTAATGTACAAAATATTACTGCAATTAAAATATATATTATGACACGATAAATATTATTTGCAGGTTATGTTGAAAAATTGTCAGCGTAAAGGCATATTCGTACGCAAAAATCTTTTTGTCTCAAGTCATCGGTCGATAACTGTGAATCCATCCCTAATTTCCCAGACCTACTTTGCAAGTGCTTGGTTTGTGAATTCGGCTCAATGTTGTTCTTTTTAAGTGCACTCTAAACTAAAGAACGAGTAAAAATGCTTCGACTTGATTTCGTCTTGGTGATGTCTTGAGTTCATCTCCAAGACATCGATGTCTGGCTGCATCTCAAACCCAAGTCGAGCCCGAAGCCTTCGTCTTACTTTTATGGTCACGAGCGGTAAGACGGCATTTACTTGTCTCAAGTCAAACCTTGCCTTGGCTAAGACGACGTTTACTTGTCTCAAGGCCAGTTCTGTCTTGGCCCAGATGGCCGACGTAAACCTGTCTCAAAACGAACCTATTTTCACTCAGATATGAGATTAAAATTGATGAATGAAAAATTTGTAATTATTAAATTAGTTATTTTTAATTAAAAAATTCAGAATATGTGGGTCTGAGCTAATATCACCCTTCAAAATTTTTCGAACAAAATTAAAATTGTAAGTTTCTAGAAGGATCTCCTACTCCTAAGCCGTTAGAAATAAATAAAAACAAACAACATTTTCGGTATCCTCTCCAAACAAGTATAATATAGTTTAAAATCCGTAAATAGATTGATTTAATATATATATATATATATATATATATATATATATATATATATATTGCACACAAATATATATATATATATATATATATATATATATATATATATTGCATACAAATATACAAGATTGCTTCATTATTAACAAAGATTAGATTTTATGACGGTCGGAATAACACTTTTTGTTAGGGCAGTTGGATACTCGATGTTATAAACCGCTCGCCTTGGAGTCATAAAATTCTATTCAAGACATAAATATATATCTTCAAGGCATAGAGACTTGTCTCCGAGACATAAATTGAAGTCAGGATCCGTCTCAAAGCTTATACATGCGCAAGTCGAACTTTGCGACTTCAGAATTTCTTGATTGGGGGCAATTCAAGTCGAAACTAAGTCGAAGAATTTTTACTCGTGGATCCGTGTAAGGGTAAAATTAAAGGGACATTTTTGTCTAAAGTTGCAGGAAAAAAACTTCAACAACAATATTCGAAATATTATGATGTCCGCCATTAAAACATTGAATCGTAGAAATTTAAGTTTACTGGATGAGTATTGAGAACTGTATGAACACTAAGCCATTTTTTACCGGTAGACAGAAAATCGTACATAATTGCACAGAAAGTTCAAGAGAATCCGAAAAAATCCTTGAGGTTGTCGCCCGCGAACATGCGATAAATTTGAATTTATAAAATATTATAGAAATATTCTTTTCTCCGATGTTTTGAATATAATTTGATTCTTTCTTTGGAAGTTTTAAAAGTTAAAAGTTCGGTGCTGCATAAGGACAGCCATTGGCACTGGCAGTCCCTAGGAATGCTAGTCAGCGTGCAGACACACCTTCATAAAGTGGTGTTTGGGAACTACTTTAAAAGGCTATTCTAGAAATGCAAGGTGTTTGCGTGTTGAATCGGGGTTTCAAAATAAAATGATACACGACATTACAAATGTACAAAAGCTAAGGAAACTGTAGATAATTCCTTCTGTCTGCGTATTAATCATGTGTCGCCACTCGGAACTACCCTCTCTATAAAAAGGCTTGCATTTAAAGGTATTAGAAATTTCAATACCTAGGAATGCCGTTTCTGTGATTATTTTTTTATTTTTCGATTAGGCAGCGAAAATATTTAGATTCCAATCCCTTTCAAAGCCGATCAGAGCTGCCAAATATAGCCTGAAATAAATAAAATAAAAGTTTTGTTTGAAGCATTAAAAGGCGATTCAAAAGCATAAAATTTGCAAAGTCTAGGTGAATTGTGTATAGCAACGCATAACGTTATCACAAATCTCTTCCTTTATTCAAATGTCAACAATTAAAAATATGTGCAATTAGGATAAACATATAAAAAGTAAGTTTTCTTTACGGCTTTTATCACGCAAAAAATGCGAAATTAAATAGTATTAATTTCCATTAACCGGATGTGTGTTAATGCGAGAGTCCTAATATTTTTCATTGATATAGAATTCGATTGAATGCAAAACAGAGTTTATCTCAATGTTATTGAATGCGAAGCAGAAAATATGCAAGGAATAAATATGTCCTGTAAAAAGTGTAGAATTAGTCCAAGAGTCTCGGACGGGTACCAAAATGTTGGAGATTTTGAATTACTTTTAATAAAAGATTTCAAATTTTTAAATACTAAATGCAAACGAGTCTTGTAATTCTCGATAATAGTCTAGGAAAAAGTGTTCTGTATTTACCATACCAAATTTAAGTAAGAAGCCAAATGCAGTCCACGGAGAATTGTAGAAAAGTTGTGAATAGTATATAAGGACCATATCGTCTGAAATACTCAGTGTGCGATATTATGCGTTAAGGAATTGCGTTGTATGTAGTAGTGTTAAGTTGGGTTAGAGAATTAGGTTTGGGTGTGTTTTAGATAAGTGAAGAACACGTTTCTCGTGTTGTAATGGTGTGAAATTCGTGATGCAGAAAAAAGAATACAAATCTGGTGTTCTGCTTCGCAATAAGACATTTTTTATTTGCTGTAGAACCCTTCATATTTTCCCATACTTTATTGTAAATTATATTCGCTCCCTCTTCACTTTTTCCGAGACTGTCTTACACATTTTAGAGTATCCAAAATGCTTTTGCTTTATCCAAATTTTGTAAACAGTCCAGGACTTTATGTGGTCCTTTCTTTTACTTACTATTGAAATATCTTGTAAATATTCAAAGATAGAGGCTTTCAATTTTTATAAAATTTTGGTACCCGTTCAAGTTTTTTTTCTTTCTGGTAGTATTTAATTTCAAATGTATACAAAATGTCTTATTTCATAGTAGATTAGTGGTTTCCCGAAAGTATTCATAAAGATATTTTAGTCACGCCAACATTGAGCATGAAATTTTCAAATACTTTTCAGTGCAAGCCTTCCTACCGGGCTCTGCGCTGAGCTTAACCGATCGCCATCCACGTCGTTATGTTGTAGAGCAGTTTTAATTGTTCGGTATTCAGAATAAATGGATTAGCAGACTCCGGTGAGTTTGGACAAAGCCGGAATTTCCGCACTCCCTACGAGAGCGACAATAAATCATCGTTTTTCATATCCTACTTTTTGCGCAGCAAATCTTTGCTCTTTCAACCCTTCTTTTTGCGAACGACCTATCCGCACACCTCAAGCCCCTCTTTTGCGAGCGATCAATCTACAACGACATTGTTCCGCTTCAAATTTCGTGCACAACCAATGTATATAAATATCGAGAAGATTCGCCCCGCGCATTATAACCTTCCCGGTTGACTATAAACCGACGCGAAGCAGAATCTCGAGATTTAAGAGTCGTTATTTTCCTGAAGACAGTCTTTATCCTATTCACTCTTCCGGTGGAAACCTCAAATATTTTAAATTATTTTTTATTATTTTGCTAGAAAATTTCTTTGGCCTACTCCACGCTCGTTTATCTACTTGATGACGAGTGAGGAATATAACTTCGTCTCACCCCCTCCCATCAAACCTTTTTTTAGACAGTTCCCTTAGCTTCTTGGCCATCAACTTTATTCTGTTGTGTTTCTGTTTTTCCCCTCTCGGAATTCAATCCACGATTGGGGGTCGAACACGTCCGACTGGTGTGAACGTTAATTTACTACCCCCTTTCCTCGTTCTAAACAAATTTAACTCTTTATTATTAAAAATGAAATTAATAATATTTTTAAAAAGCTGTGCCTCCATCAAGAAAATTTAATTTTTCTTCGGTTGAATAGTTTTGCTAATTGGATAAAAAAAATCAATTTAGAGCAGCATAAATCGATCCATAGGGACTACTTTACATCATTACAGTAGAAGCAGCAGAAAGCAGGTGAAAAGCTTTCAACATGAACGCTGCTTTGGCGGTTGTTAATGAGAAGGCACGCAAAATATTAAATGTGACAGCGTCTTGTAAATTAACAGGCCTCATAGATACTGTCTTTTCCTAGAGAACGATATACGTTCGATGCCATGGAGAAAAGGTAGAACTGCAAAAGCGCTGATGCGGCGAAACTAGCATGCGGAAAGGTTTTCTGCAGTTACTTTTTCGAATATTCAAATATCCACAACGAAGTGAAGTTTCAATGTATATAAAACCGCCTTTAAAGCATTAGTCATTAAAGCACGGCAAAGCAATTAAATAACAGTGGCTGATCTCAGGATTATCAGTAAATATATAAACGAATATGAGGTTAAATTATGCCACACACCAGGTCGAAAGGACTACAGAGAATGCATCTGCACTGAGAATGTATCTAGTTGCTCAAAAACGTGCTGCAAGGAAGAGAGAAGATTGGTTGTTGCCAGCAGAGGATGACCCGGTAAGAAGAGAACAACAAAAGAAGAAGCTTTTTCTCAAGAAGAGACCTTTAGAAAAAAATAACTCAAGTTGCTGCTTAAAATTTTTCATACATTAGAAATCCGCCTGTACACTGTTAAAAATTTATGTTAGAAATTTCCACTACATGTATTCGAAGCTTTTTTCCGAAACGTAAGGTAACACTATAATAAATAACGTTGCAGTTTCCAAATGCTGGTATTGGTATGGTACCTCACATGCATTGGAATTTTTCAATACATGTCCAGTAGCCAGTAACACTCCTTATCATATTTGCAGCTAGATATCTAGACACCTGTTAAACCAAAAAATTTAAAAAAATGCAAATAATTTATTAGGATACTTGTTCCACGCAAAAATAAGAAATGTTCTGATGGAGCCAAAAACTATTGTTAATATAAAGTAAAGAATTGTTAATATATAGTATATAAAGCGCGTATTCATGGAATTCAACGAATTTATGGAGTTTAGGAAATTTGTGGAATTTACGAAATTCACGGAATTCGAGGAATTTATGGAATTGATGGAATTCCTGTAATTTATGGAATTTACGAAAATTAAGGAATCAATTAAATTCAGGGTATTTACGCAATTCACGGAAGTTATGGAATTCACGGAATTAATGGAATTCATGGAGTTCATGGAATTAAAGTAATTCACGGAATTTGAAGAATTCAGCGATTTTAAGGATTTACGGAATTCAATGAATTCACAGAATTCAATGAATTCACAGAATTCCATGAATTCACAGAATTCAATGAATTCACAGAATTCAATGAATTTACAGAATTTATGGAATTCTCAGAATTTTCGGAATTTATTTAATCCACTAAATTAATGGAATTCTCGAAATTAAAGGAATGCACGCAATTCATTGAATTCACAGATTTTTCAGAATTTACAGAATTCAAGGAATTCGCTGAATTCACGGAATTTAAAAAGTTAATAGAATTAACTGAATTCTGAGAATTCACGGTATCCAAAGGATTTACGAAATTCCCCAAATTCAGCGAATATCGTGATTGATGCAAAATCCTGTGAAAGCAAGAATCCAATGACTAAATTTGGACCACAAGGAGCAAACAAAAAATGCTCCAATTGTAATCTGAAAACATTTTTTAAAAACAAGAATTTCAGAAAAAATAAAAAATAGGAAAGAAAAATTAGACGAAACCTCATAATTAAATGTAACTAATCATATTAGCATAACATTTGTTTAATTTATCTAAATCGGGTTTTTAATTAATAAATAACTTTCTTTAATATAAAGCATTTCCATGAATTCACTCTTATGACAGCTTCGTAAACGAATATCACTTTTGTGTTCCTTTTTCCGAATATTAAGGTCTGCCAGTCTGTCCCGCGTAATTCATCTTACAGATCCTGCAAGTGATCTTGTAAACAACATCACCTTTTTCGAAATTATCTAAAGGATCTTTACAAAAATTTATCACTGAATCCATTTTAAATGGTATACGGAAAATAGTATGAATTTTAAAAGTTTTTTAACATAAGTTCAATAGTTTTATAAATTTGACCAAAAAACAAAAGAGCAAAAGTATTTATTGAAATATATACTTTTAACTCTTTCTGATTATCTGCGTGCGAAATGTTACTCTTTTTTGTTTTTGATTTGTTGAATTATAATTGCAATATTTTTTTCAATTAACTTTTTTGGTAATGATTCAGGAAAAGGATAAAGGAAAAATAATTTAAAATTCTGCCCGAATATGTAATTTTCCTATACCAATTGGTAAGAATATTACCATCCCGACCCTTAATCACTTCTATATCCAAAAAACTGATTCGATTATTCTGCTCTATTTCATGAGTAAATTGAAGTTTTGGATCAAAACTGTTAAAATAATCAATGATCATCTGCAACTTTTCCAGAGGAACACATAATAAGGTATCGTCCCCATACCGAAAAAAAGTCAAAACAAAATCTAATTTCTTAAAAGCAAAAACCTCTCAATCTTCCATTGCTATTTACGCTAAAATCGGAGAAATGACTGAACCTATGGGAGTACCAAAGTTCTGCCTATAAAAAGATCCATTAAATTTAAATAAAGCTGAATTCATGATCAAAACTATCCCTGCGATTAAATCTTTTTGACATAAACGAGTACGTGTTTTAAGATTATCCCATCTATTTAAAATTGCCTGTTCAACTAATTCAAGGGGTATATTCGCAAAAATTGTAACAACATCTAAAGAAATGATTACATAGTCGTCCGGGACCTTTCTTGAACAATACATTTTTTCAATTTAAAGCTATTTTTAATAGTATGTTTCGAAGTTGAGATAGAATCTTTGAGAATCAAATTGAAGCTTAGTTCTCAAAATGTAGTGGGAGTATTAATAGTTGAAATAACTATTCTTAAGGGATAACCATCATTGTGAATCTTTCTCAAACCATTACATCTGGAAAGAGCTGTGTCTTCAGTATTAATATCAGTCCATCTTATATCCTCTGCCAGAAGTCCTTTCTTTCTCCAATTGTCAAGAATCTTAAAAGTGTCCCTTTTTAACTTTTTTAACGGGTCATCATGTAATAATTCAAAACTATCATTATTAGCAAGCAAATTCTCCATATCCCTAACATAATATGAATTTTCCATACAAACAATAATACTGCCTTTATCAGCACTCATGCAAGCTATATCAGGGTTGTTTCCCAGAAACTCTTTCGTCATCATGAAACCTTCAGAAATCTTACGAGCCATACTACTAATATGCAAACATTTGTTATCAACAAAGCCCTTTGATAAGTGTCACATCTTGTTTCGGAAATCCTGCTGATCCGAAACAGGAATTTTGTGTATATTTGATTCAACATCTTTTACTATTTCCATCATTTGTTTCGACTTACTCTTTATCACACGGTTATTGAAACCTTGACCTAATCTGAGAATATCTGTAACAGAATCAGGAATTCGTATGTCTGTGAAATTTACAAACCTACGATCCTTATGTCCTTCTTCAAAGATCCTATGTAAATTTAAATTTTGCTCTTGAAAATTAGTTTGCTGTTGTATTAAAATAGAAAGTTCGTTCTCATGTTTTTCATCACGACTCAAAAATCTTTGATTGAAGAGAGTCTTATGTTTTAAGATAATAATAATTTCATATTGTTGTAAACACTCTTCTAATTGACTTATAATTCTGAACAATATTTACTTCCGAAAATTAACATGATTTAAAACATCTTTGATATATAAATTCAGTAGTGAAAGTTTAAAATTGTTTGAAGTATGTTCAAATTTTCTATTTCCAATATTTCTGTGAAAGGAGAAATGTTGAAAATTGTGATCCAGGAAAAGTATTTTTTTAGGTATACCATCATTTCTTGTACATTCAATCAAAAAACTTTTTTGAAGAATATTGCCTCTCAATTTTTCATTAATATCACACCAAAATTTAACCTTTCTGAACACCTTAGGATCCTGTGTAAGTCTTATCTGATTAAAAAACGTAATATTGTTGAAATGACCTCCAATCCAAGTCAGCTAACTTAAAATTTAAGAAATTTAAATTAGATTAAAATTTAAATTAAAAATCTTATTTAAGGTCCAATCATCAAATTGATGCAAACTCCTGTAAAACAAGAATGCAACAACCAAATTTGGACCCCTACGAATAAACAAAAAATTCTCCAATTTTAACATAAAAAAATAATTTTAAAAACAAAAGTTTCAGGCAAAAATAAAAAAATAGGAAAGAAAACTGAGAAGGAAACCAACTAAATTCACTTTCTTCTCTTTTTCTTTCTTTATTTTTTTTTATTTTCTTTATTATCAAATCACGATAAAAGAACATTGAAAATAAAAAATAAAATTATATTACCAACCTTTCGGTACGCATACAGTACCCTTATCAAGGCCAGAAAAATATAAACAATAGCACTAAAAAACAGGTGTTCTCTCTTTGATACCTGAAAATCGAAAGAGGGTCAGTAGGTCAATCTGTTGTAAACACAGTAGGTTAATGTAATTAATCATATTAGCATAACTTTTGTTTAATTTATTTAAATCGGTTTTTAAATTAATATATAACTTTTTTTGTTTTTTAATATGAAGAATTTCCATTATTTCTATCTTTCTCTCATTGCTTTCACTATGCAAAATTTGAACATTATTCAAGTCAAACTCATGGTCAACATCAACAAATTCCCTTGTATGCCTGGCAAGAACACTCTTATAAAAGCGTCCTAAACGAACATCACTTTTGTGTTCCTTTATCCGACTAATTAATCTTACTGATCCTGTAAATGATCTCGCAGACAACCACCTTTTTAAAAATTACCTAAAGGATCTTTACAAAAATTTACCACTGAGTCTATTTTAAATGGTATACGGAAAATAGCATGAATTTCAATTTTTTTAACATAAGTTCAATGGTTTTAGAAATTTGACCAAAAAATAGAAGAACAAAAGTATTAATTGAAATATATTCCTTTAACTCTTTCTAATTATATGCGGCAAAAATATTAATCTGTTTGTTTTTGATTTGTTGAATTCTAATTGCAAAAGGTTTCTCAATTAACTTTTGTGGATAATGATTCAGAAAAACGATATTCCTAACAATATTTAAATTTCTTGTGTGAAATGAAACGTGGGACAAGCCTAGCGCCTTGCCAACTAAATTCTTGATTAAAAGCATCAACCACCATCTGCAACTTTTCCAGAGATACACATAATAAGGTATCGTCGACATACCGGAAATAAAAAGGCCAAAAAAATCTAATTTATTAAAAGCAAAAACTGGTATAGCGGCGCAACCGCTATACCAGTGGCGAAGTACAGCCGTTGTTCACGTTTTCGGGACTAGTGACACGCGAGTCGTGAGTGCAAGTGCGAGTTGTTTATCTGATTTATTATCGCGATGGATAGTTTCCTAAACAAAAATTTAACATCTAAAAGGAGTCTTTGAATGTAAGTCTACAACTTATGTTTTGATTATGAGCTTTCTTAATAACTGTATAGGGAACCTCTAAATTCTGTGAACCAGAAAATACTAATTGAAGTAACTTAACCTCTTTTTCGCATGTGAAGAAATTGAAGCCAATCAATTGTGTGTGCATAATATTTAATCGTAATGCCATTTTAAACTAAATCAAATAAGTTTTGCGAATACATGTAAGGTTATAAATTGCAAATTTGTTAAGCGTGAATATTCACCGTACAACTGATGTCTCAATTTTGGGGTAGGAGCCGTCCCGCACTTGAGGGGCAACGGGTGCCTCTTATTTTCGCTCAACTTCTCACCAGAAATCAGCGTAACTTTAGCCACGAGCCTATAGTGCAGCTGTCTACTATAGGAAGTGTTTCTAGTATACCAAAAATTTTTCCGTGTGTGAGTACCAAACTTCTGTCCATAAAAAGATCTATTAAATTTAAAATAAGTTAAGTTCATGCACTAAAACTTTTTGCTCCTTAAATTTGGTAAAAATCCGTATTTACAGTCAATTCCGTGAAACCTGTAAGTGCCATGAGTTCGATGAATGCCATAAAATCATTTCATTCTGTGAATTCCATAATTCATTGAATTCCGTGAAATCCGTGAATTCTAAGAATTCTATAAATTCCATGCATTAATCCAGCAAATTCCACGACTTCCGTGAATTTCGGAATTTCCGTGAATTCCTTAAAGTCCTTGCATTTCGTGAATTCCGAAAATCCGTTGAATTCCGTGAATTCCTTGAATTCCATGAATACCACAAATTCAGCGCATTCCGTGAATTCGAGAAATGCCGTGAATGTAATGAATTCCATAAGTTCCGTAAATTCCGCAAATCCAGGGAATTTCCTTGATTTAAGTGAATTACGTGATTTGCGCAAATTCAGTGATATCAGTGAATTCTGAAAATTATAAGAACATCTGAAATCCCGTCAATTCCATTAGTTTCGTCAACTTTATTAATTCTGTAAAGTCCATGAATTCCATGAATTTCGTGAATTCGATGGATTTAGTGAATTCCTTGAATTCTAATAATTTCTTGAACTCCTTTTGCACGAAATTGGTCTTACAAACGCTCTAACACATGTATTCGAATGATGGACGGTGACTTAACGATTTACAATACTTACAATACATATATTGCAGTTTCGTAATAACAGAGGATGGTACGCCTATAAATAAACATGCTTATTTCTGCCAATTTTAATACCGATTTTTTTAACGAAAAAATCATGCAAGTCTGAAGAAGAAGAATAAATAATCTTTCTACAATAAACTCTGCTTCTTAGATATTATGGTGAACTGCTAGATAGGTTGATACTGCATATATGGAATCCTATATTGACACATTTCATTGCGATCGCGGTGGAAAATTGAAAGAAGGTGCATAACGGATGCAGGGGTGCTATTCAGATTAGGGTGGTGGATGTCAAACTTTAGAAATCCGGTAATAGACAGGCCCTCTGAATCCACCTATCTGTTTTATCCGAGTTTCATTTCGATTACTACTTCTCACGGTGTCACCCCTATTTCAGCTCTAGATATCTTATGTCTCTCCTGTCAAAATGGGCTTCCGATCTTTGCTATACTACCCTTCATAACTGCTTTCCCACACGAGTAAAAATTCTTCGACTTGAGTTCGACTTGGTGATGTATTGAGTTTCTCTCCAAGACATCGATGTGTGGCTGCGCCTCAAAACTGAGTCGAGATATAAGCCTTCGTCTTACGTTTATGGTCACGGGAGGTTAGACAGCGTTTACTTGTCTCGAAACCAGCCTTGGCTTGGGTGAGATGATCGAATCTTTTTCGAGTCATAAATGAGATTAAAATAAATGAATGAAAAATTTCTAATTCTTAAATTAGTTATTTTTAATTGTGGGTCTGAACGAGAATAACACTTACAAATTTTCTTCAAAAAAATTACAATTTTACCTTTCTAGAAGGATCTCCTAAGCCGTTAGAAATACGTAAAAACAAACAGCATTGTCGGTTTCCTCGTGTCAAACAAGTACAATACAAATTAAAATCCGTAGATCAATTGAATTAGCTTTTATGAGCTTGTCTCAAAACTTGAGCATGTCTCAAAACTGAGACATGCTCAAGTCGACCTTTTCGACTTCAGCATGTCTTGTTTGGGGGCAATTCAAGTCGAAACTAAGTGCAAGAGTTTTTTTCTCAGGCATACATTCTATCAGGTAGATCGAAATATAGGCAGATGGCTCGTTTACTGGTAGGAGCGCCAACTTTGGTTGTTTTCATGTGTTCTGAAATACTTCATTGGTTAGATACGAGTCGCAAGTAGATCAACTAAAAATTAGGACAGAACTCCATTGCTAGTTTGAGAAGTTCATTGAGCATCACTTTGAGGCAGGAGGCCTTCATTTCTTGAACGCTTTTGTCAACTTTCTACAGCTCTCTCCTACTGAATTTATCTCCCTATGTAACAGCCTATATGTAATATGTTATTCTCGATGAATTTTTGTGTGCTGAATTAGAATCTGGTCTCAAATTATTTCTATAATAATCCTGACGGCCTACGAAATTTCAGGAAATAAATGCTACCTGAAATTTGACTTCGGATTCTTCTAGTGCTAGAATGTAGAACAAAACCCTATCCGTTTGCAACCAAGGCTTTGGAAGCACCGTGTGTGTAAACAATCGTCTAATATAGCAAAAACAGGTTTCTTGTTTATTACAACTAGCCTATACGTCTGTCAGAAAAAAGTTTAGTTTTAAAATGTACGTCTTCCAAATATATATAAAA
>JAWWLR010000127.1:28297453-28309648 GCA_035041075.1 Acraspis erinacei | reverse complement strand
TCTCGAGTACTCACTCCTGAAAGCCCGGATTCAGAAAGCACAGGAGAAAAACTTCCGGGAACAGCTCCTCGATAAGAAGATGCACGGAATTTTCCACAGAAATGTGGAGGATTTGTCCATGTCGAGTGAGCTAACTGTTGCTTTCCTTAAATCACCCGGATTGAAGTCTGGCACGGGGAGTTTTATTTTGGCATGTCAAGATGGTGTCATTTCCACCTTACCATACCGTCGCAACATTTTGAGTCAAGACATTCCCGATGATAGCTGCAGGGCGTGCCATGCACGCCCCGAGAATCTAGGATACATACTATCTAGTTGTCCAACTCATGCCGGAACGACCTACATCCAAAGGCTTCTGTTGCAAAGGTTTCTGTTGCACAATCTAGGCCTGACATAGTTCTCCTTGACTTAGAGAAGCGAACCATGTTAGTTATCGAATTTTCGGCACCAGCTGACAAAAACATCATAGCCAAGGAGAATGGAAAGAGAGAGAGAGGTATAGAGACTTTTTAAGGGAGTTGCGACGATTGTACAATATGCGAGAACACTTGCGGGGAAAATGCAGAAGGCGATCGTCCTTGGATCGCTCTGTGTCCTCAGGGTGCACGAGACTTTTGCCGGATCATCGTATTGATTCTCTCACAGACTGTAACCACCTATCTCACAGTCGTGAGACGTGGTTATGGCTGAAATTTTACTGAGATTTCGCGGGAATGGAATGCAATTTTTCAGATTAGCACCTCATGACAACCTATCTCAAGGTATCGATTAAAACATCTCACCCGCATGCCGTTCAGCTTTCGGCACTGTATTTACGTTTCCGATTGAAGTTTCATCCTTCGCGAGAATGCAGCTAGTAAGAGATATCTGTGAAATAATAAACTCGAAATGGCGGACTCAAAATATCGGGGAAAGTAAAAATATCAAAAATTAACAGAATTTTCCGAAATGTAATGGAAATTTTTCGAAAGACTGGTTGTCTTTTATGGGAATTTAGTCGAAATTTCAGAAAAATAAGTACAGAAATTTAGTAAAATTTGAGGAAAAATATTCGTACATTTATGAAAATTCATCGGCAATTTATTACTATTTTTAACATACTAATGTTTTAATACTTTTCGATAATACAGTTAATTGATATCGATTACAATCATAAGAATACTTACATATAGAATATGAATAATATTACAAGGCAAAATAAAATGTATCAACTTATTTCTTTCAATAAATGGTTTCATTTATATTTATATTTAATACTCTTCCAACTGTTATTTTCTATTCAAAATAGTACACAATTATAGTGAGCAAGCTCATGTTACAAAAAATATTATTTACGCCAAAGAGCGTAGGAACATAATTGATATTTCTTAAGTTATCATTCACCAGCTTAAAACTGTCCCATGTTTAGGTAATGCTTTACGTAATTTATTAAAGAATTTATTGTGCATATTACCATTCCGGTCAATGACGATTATTTGATGCCTCGCTTAAATGCGCTGCTTGAAAAGTATAGTTAATTGAAATTGTTGATTTAGATTATTTGTTTTATAAGTTAAACAGCAAGAAAAATTAGAATTTAGCAATTCTGATGTGTTTGCTACGCTTAAATAAGCCATTTTTTAAAATATCTACTTTTTAAAGAAAGTCCAGTAAATTGCGAACAAATCTGAGCACAACATTTAAAATATGATCAAAAGAGATTCAAAATGTTTCAAGATTAAGCTTTTAATTTTTTGTTCTATATTTAGTATTATATTCTTGATATATGTGGTAGATGCCTTTTATTTTGAAAACGGCACCAGAAGCAGCTCAGTAAATGGTGTTTTGAGAGTTCGAAGTTAATTTTAAGGAAAAACTATAAAATTAGGAACAGCAGTAACTACGTCTCGTTATACATAGGCATGGAAACTACTTTTTCGAAGTTTATTTATGTCTGTACGTAAAACACCTTTTTTAAACACCGAATACATTGAATTTTGCGCTATACGGCGAATTATATTAATATTGATACTAATTTTAAATAGTAATAATTAAAAACTCTTACGTTTCGGGTTTCTGACATGCCTGGAAGTGCAGGATCTATAGTAGTCATTATTCTATAATATAATTTCTCTGTTTGATCGCAGTTACCCCAGAAACCCTCAGCTGTTGTCCAATAAATAAGACCGGCAGCTACAGCAGTTTTTAATACAAATGTCATCCAACCCATGACACCATAATCATTGGCTTCTGAAGACAGTTCTTGTGGACAATCACAGAACTGCGAACAAACAGTAATACATTTTTACGTCAATCTAAATCTTAATGCATGAGGGGGGGGGGTCATGGAAAATTGTGGAAAATTGCTTTTACAAAAGCCTGATCTAAGAACGACTCGAGAAAAAATTCGTGGTGAAAATTTCTCATAGGTATTATTTTCCGAAGCTCTGCAGAATATAAAAGAAAATCATACACAGAGCTGTCCGAAAGTTCCTTTGCTAAATTTTCACCAATTGAATATTTATTTATGAATAATATGTTGAACGGAAAAAGAATTAGGTCATTAGTGGTTAATGGTACCTTTTAAGGCGAGAAATGTCAAGGCGGAAGTGGAGAAAATCAAGGCAGGATAACTCAAGGCCTTGCATTTCGAGCCAATTGAAGGCGGTCGCATTTTAAGTGGCCCGTGCCACTTAAAGTATATTTCTTTAAATGTATTAAAATTTTTTAGAATTAATTTTTTGACTCTTCCAAAGGATAAACATTAGGGCGGAGTGAAAATCAAGGCAGTATAACTTAAGGCTTTGCATTTCAAGCCAGTTGAAGGCGGTCGCACTTTAAGTGGCCCGTGCCACGTTTTAGTGTTTCGATAGCTTCCGCTGAACTCAATCTACAATAATGCCAGAGCTAAAATTTAGGAATATTCAGGAAATTTATTTTTAACCGACTGCAAAGAGAAGGAGGTTCTACCTATGGTCGTCGAGATGTATTTTTTTATGTACGAGTTTCTATTGCACTCGTTCAACGATTCTGTAGCGATTTGAAAAATTCTTTTTTTTCGTGGTCAGTCATGACACAATGAAAATGGTGTATCTTTTATTGTTAATATATTGCAGAATCGTAAGCGTGCATTCTCAGTAACAGCAAAATAAAGAAAAATTGAATTTCGTCGATTACAGCACCATCCATCGCGAAAAGAGAAAAAGATTTTAGACAAATCATACGCATTTTTATCCAAAGAATCCGAATATGCAATAAAAAATAGGGGTACCCATTTAAGATTTCGAACTTGCCCCCACCCCCACCCCCAGCGGGCGGTGTGGGGGAACCGATTTTAACATCAGTGTATGTACTCCTCAAAGTGATTAAATTTTTATTGATAACATTTTTTCATATAGTGCCTATTCTTCGAGATATTTGAAAGTTTCAAGTTAAAAAAATCACCCTATATATATGTCGTAAGAATTTAGCCGAATCCGGTATTAGGCCTACTGCCCGAGTAATAGGCCTAATGCCGACAATAACCGAATCTACCTGTGGCTATCTTTCTATCGGCGGCTCTTAGCCGCCTCCCTGAACTCACAGTTTAATGCCCAAAGTAACGAGGGCATTTACACGAGTTTAATTTTAGATCAATAACTATACATTTACTTAAAATCAGAAAAATGTTTTATCTACTGGTCGATGTATTGTAAAAATAAAGAAATTGTGTAAAAGTGGAAAAGTGAGGAATCTTTTTAAAATACATGAAATTGTTTTTACTGCCTTATCAATAATACATTCATAGAAAATCTCAGTAAATCATACCATTCATTTTTAAAAACAAGAATGCAATATTTATAACAAAATAGATAATTTTTGGTCATAAAACAAAACTGATACATTTTCAAAAAAAAAAGAAGAATCGAGCGACCCTAATAGATAAAAAGCGTAAAAAGTGTTTGTTTACTTCGTGACAATCCAGGCTCACTTCTCGACTTTGTAGTAGCTGAAAAAATTAGAGTCCACACCGAACAAGCTATACGATACATCGCAATAGGAAGTTACGAAAAATTATACTCAGCTTTAGAAACGAACCTCGGTCTACAAAGCTCAATTGAATTGTGCAAAACAAAATGGGACGCAATTCGACAAGGAGAAAACACGGTTCCAAATTATAGCCTTCATTTAAGTGACGCCTATAAGGACCTCGTGTACGCGGCACAAGCAGAATATCCTTCCCGAACAAAAAGGAAAATGGCCCTAGAGATAGACGAGAATAGCGCGATGAAAAGATTCATAATGAACTTAAGAGGCGATATTTCGTCACAAGTTAGACCCATGAAACCAACCACACTAACAAAAGCCTTCCAAGATGCATTGGAAGCTGAAGCTTGGTAACCGGAAAATAATAAAGACAGAATACTTAGAGAAAACCAAGTACCTAGACAATCCACTAAATTCCATCCCCGACCAATAACAACTAGAGCTTCAGCAAATAGCACACCCCAACAGGCGAGAGTACCAAACTCGAATTTTCCACCAAGCGAAAGATTAAAGATGCCCTGCCACAAGTGCGGAAAACCTGGCCCTTTTGCAGATCAATGTTTTTCAAAACCCCAAAATTTCCAACTGAGACAGCGCCAAAAAAAGACCCCCAGAATTAAAAACTATTCAGGAACATCAGGAACCCCAAGAAGAATGTTTAGAGAAGGAGGTTATGACAACGGAAGAAAGTCAGGCGCACATAAATTAAGAAGACGAAGCAGAATATCTCAATTATCTGGAAAATTACAATCAATAAATGGAAGGAGAAGTGACGGATCAATATACAAATTATTAGTTGATAGCGGAGTAGCAAAGAGCATAATTATGTGAAACTATTTACCATTAAAAAATACTACTATTTAAAAAATTTCAGTGGGTTACTATCACCACGAAACAACAAAATCCACTTATCTGCAGCATTTTGAAAAAACAACTATTGCACATAGAAGACAACTTCCCATTATTAGAAGATGTAAGAATAGGATTGTCATTCTTCGACAAATACCCCAGATATGCTATAACAAAAACTCATTTGATAATCAACAAATGGAGACTACTGGAGGAAATTAAATTCAGCAGAATTACGTCTAAAGGATCACGAGACGTAGATTTTGAACAAAAAGGAGTTGATTACCCTTCCAACTACTTCAAAAGACTGAAAAATCTTCCCAATTGCCTGAACCTAAAACATATTGAACCAGCAATTAGAGAACGAATAAAGAAGGAGAGTGCCAAAAATAGAAAGCATTTTCTACTATAGAAGGGCATTTATAATATAATAGGATGCCCTTTGGTTTAAAAAAAGCACCCGCTACCTTGCAACATATGATGCACAATACGTTCAGAGAACTAATCGGGAAAGAATGTTTTGTTTATCTTGATGATATTGTAATATTCGGTAAAACCTTAGAAGAAGATAGGCGCAGTGCTATTCTAGGTCGGACATCCTTGCTTATATATTAGCAGAACCTTTAGTAAAACAGAAGAAAATTTCAGCGCTTAAAAAAATAACTCGTAACTATAGTATGGGCAATGACAGGTTACGTTAATACTTGATAGGAAAAAAAATTTTAATGCAAACAGATCACAAAGCACTTATTTGGTTACACAATGTTAAATACTGCTTATCCAAACTATTCCCAATCCACACCAGCGACATTCTAAAACAAAGACTAGACGGAATAGATTTAACTACCAAAGATGAGCTCTTATGCATTGTAATAGGATTTTTTATAAATTTATGCTCGTAAGCTGCTACGATACTGTAGAAAAATAGCTTTAAAATGAGCCTACTAACATTACAAAATGTTGATTATTTCCGATATTACCTAAAGTTTAAAAAATATTAGGAATTTATACTATTTTTGCAATATATACTAAAACAATTTACAAATCACGCAGAATTTTCATTTAGAGAGCATTTCACATTTTAAAGAGAAAAATGTTTAGCTCTATCATAATAAAAACAAGGAGAACGTATCAGTCATTAAAAAACGAGGGGAACATAGACTTTTGCCGGTAGTGTATTATAATTACAAGTAATAATTTATGATGTACTGCAGATAAATACTTATGTATGTATATACGTATATATTAATCATCCTATCCAAGCTTAACTTGGATAGGAAAATAGGGATGAAAAAAGATAGACGAAATTTAAGATTGTCCAACCGATAGAAAAGGATTGAGGTAAACAAGCTGTGGATTCATTTAGATAGAAAGAGAGAGATTCACGAAGATAGGTCTATTTATTATTTCCGAAAATATAGAAATGGATTAACTTGGACAGGGAAATAGGAATGAAAAAAGATAGACGAAACTTGCTTTGCCCAACGGATAGAAAAGGATAGAGGTAGATAAGTGTAGGATTGATTTAGATAGAAAGAATGGGATGCAAGAAGATAGGGCTATTGTATATTTCAAAAAAGATAGAAATGGATTGGAAAAATAGTGGAAATTTAATCAAAAACAAATTTCAGTTGACTTTTTTACATGGAAATATGAATTTGAATAAAAAAGTAAATTTTTTATGAAAATATTTAAATTTTCTAATCTGAGACAAATTTTAAACAAAACAGTTGAATCTTCTACAAAAAAAGGATAAGTGCTTAAAAAAAGGGTTCATTTTTTAACTAAATATTTGCATTGTTATCTAAAAAAGAGTCCATTTTCTACTAAAATAGATGAAATTTCAATTTAAAAAAAAAATCTTAAAAAAGTGGTAGAATTTTCTACAAAAAATACTAATTTTATATGAAAAGTCAATTTTATACGAACATAGTTAAATTTTCAATTAAAAATATGAAATTGCAACAAAACGGTTAAATTTATAACCAAAAAAGATGGCCTTTCAGAAAAATAATTATTTTTTGCTTTTTCTACTGAAATAGATGAATTTTTAAAATAAATGTCAATATTAAAAAAATAGATGAGTTTTAATTTTAAAAAGTTTCATCAGACTTTTCACCACCGAAAAATGAATTTGACTCAAAAAGTAGAATTTTGATGAAAATAGTTGAATTTTCATCTCAAAGAGGCGAATTTTGAACAAAACAGTTTAATTTTCTGTAAAAGAGTGATAACTTTTTAAAAAAATGTGGATTTTTGAAACAAAAACTTGAATTTTTGTCTACAGAAGAGCCAATTTCTACTAAAATAGATGAAATTTCATTTCAAGAAAAAAATGTTTCAAAAAGTGGTAGAATTTTCAACACTAAGATATGAATTTTAAGTAAAAAGTAAATTTTCTTTTAAAATACTTGAACTTTCAATTCAAAAAGATTAATTTAAAAAAAAAAACGGTTAAATTTTTAACCCAAAAAATGACTAAAAAAATAGTTCAATTTGGCATTTTTGTACTAAAGTAGATGAAGTTTAAAATTAAAAAGTCAAAAGTTCAAAAAATACTTGAGTTTTAATTTAAAAAAATGTGAATTGACTTTTAAACACCGAAATATGAATTTGAATCGAAAAGTAAATGTTTTATGAAAATATTAACATTTTCAAACCCAAGAGATAAATTTTGAACAAAATATTGAATTTTCTAGAAAAAAGGATGGCTGTTTAAAAAAATGGTTAAATTTTCAAACAAACATTTGCTTTTTCATAAAAAAAGAGACAATTTCTACTAAAATAGATGAAATTTCAATTCGAAAAGAATTTTTTTTCAAAAAAGCGGTAGAATATTTCACTTTTTTCACTTTTTTCAAAAGAGAGAAGAAATGAAAAAATTTTACAATTAAAAACTATTTAATTTCTTATTTTGTTCCAAGCAGAAGTATACAAAGCTTGTGTAAGAAGATTCAATATTTTTTTAATTTCTGATTTTAACAATTGTTGAAAAAATTTTAAGGTTGTTCTATGTGCATAGTTAATTTCAGAACTGCTCATCCTATAACTTGATTTATAAAATTTATAAAAACGGCTCATTTATTATAACAAAAAATTTTAAAGCGAAACTAAAGCGTAAATTATAAAAAGAATTTGAGGTCTTAATTATTTATTAAACTTTACTCATTTGCATATTTATTCTAATTTGTTTTGCTTTCGGCAAAATAGGGTATGTAAATGAATAAACTTTAATAAATAATTATTTCAATGAATTTCTTATTTTATATCGCTGAGAAAATCGTATTTTCAAAATAAATTTTAGAAACTATAAATGATCTTAAACGCTTGTTTTCTGATTCAGAAACTTTTTTATTTTAAAAATTTAAATGCACCTGCAGAAAATGTAAAAGTTTTCATAAATGAAAATAAAACAACAGTTCAGAAAAAAATTTGTTAAATATATTTCGTATTTTTCATTGAGGTTTTTGATTTAAATAAATTTGAATTATAAAATTAAAACACACAAAATTAAAGACCTCTTTCGAAATATCTTTGAATTCTTGTCGATTATCCTCAATGCCGATTGGGCAATTTAAAAATTCAGAAGGAAAGAATGTTTTCAAATTCACACACATGATTAAGAAATATTTGTTATTGTAAAATCTTATTATTTAACCAAACCCAGACAATTTCAGCAGAAATTAAAATTTACATTTGACATGACTAAACATAAATTTATTGCCAAATATCAATCAAAAGTTGTATTTTTACAAGCGAAAAATTAACATATTCCAATACTATCATTGCATTATTTAAATTAAAATAATTATTTTTTTATATCAAACCTGACCCCTAAGATTCATTTTTTCTTTATAATATAAAATTAGATCTGATTTTTTACCTCAAAAGTTACAACTTCTTGATTAACTTTTTTTATTTAAAAAAATGTATT
The DNA here is from genome assembly GCA_035041075.1 of Acraspis erinacei. Taxonomy (NCBI): domain Eukaryota; kingdom Metazoa; phylum Arthropoda; class Insecta; order Hymenoptera; family Cynipidae; genus Acraspis; species Acraspis erinacei. Next base: position 28,300,860 of record JAWWLR010000127.1, on the reverse strand, counting down.
AATTTGTTTACCATTTAGTCAGTAATGTTAATTAATTTATTATTTTTGGTAAGAAAATGTACGTAATCAAATATTTTGAAATTCCAATTTAACGCTATCGAGTAATCAAATTTTCAATATCAATTTGACTACAAGATACAAATTTCGAAATTCTCTGACTTTTCCTGATTTTCCTCAACTTTGAACAAAAACTAGAATAATTACATTTTCGGTTAAAATAATCAATTTTCAAACAAGAAAAAGGGAATGTTCAACTAAATTGATGAATCTCCGATAAAAAAAATATTATCAAAAGAGGTCGAATTAAACTAAACAAGAAATTGGAACCTCAACCACAACAGACCAATTTTTAGTAAATTTTTTTTTAATTTCTAAATTTTCGTCCAAAAAATAATTTTTAACAAAAAAGTTATATTAGTAACCAAAGCAATGAATTTTGAAGTTAAAATCATTAATTTTCAAAGAAGAAAACGCGAATTTTGAATAAAGTTTTGAACCAAAGGGATGAATCTCCGATAAAAAAAATAATTCTCAACGAGAAATATAATAGTTGATTTTGCAACAAAAGAAATTTAATAAATTACGGTTAAATGGAACAAAACAAAAAACAAATTGTGTAAAAATTATTTGAACCAACCAAAGCAGGCTAATTTTCAAAATAAAAATAAGAATTTAAAAAAAAATGAGTGAATTTTCAACAAACAAATTAAACTTTAAAACAACATGCTTTAAGTTAAGAAATTAATTCTAAAAAAAAAATTCAACAAAATAGTTAGATTAGTTAAATAGCTGGATTTTCTACAAACAAACAAAACTTGCAACAAAATAGATGAGTTTTTAAGAAAATAGTTGATTTTTCAAATAAAAAATATCAATTTTAAACCAAAACTGAAATAATTACATTTTCAGTTAAAATTGATTGAAATTGATTTTGAACTAAGAAAGAGGGAATTTTCAACAAATTATTTGCACCTAAACCAAAAAGATAATTTTTGTAGGAAAAATAAAATAGCTAGAGTTTTAATAAAAAATTAAAATTAAAAAAAAAGGAAAAGAATTTATAAGAAGATAGTTAGACATGTAATCAAAGAAATGAATGTCTAACTAAGGTGATGAATCTTCGATCAACAAAAAATCAATATTTAAGAAAATTTCGAACTTTTGAAGGAATTTTCAACCTGATAGGTAAATTTGTAACCAAAGAAATGAATTTTTAACGAAAAAGGTACATTAGTCACGAAGAAAATTAATATTCTACCAAAAAAAACCGAGCTGCAACAAATTATAGAATCTTTCAACCAAAGAGTTTAATTTTGAACTAAAGAAGAAAAATGTTCAACCAAAAATGGAATAGTTAAATTTTCAGTTAAAAAGTTAATTTGCAACAAATTTTTTATTAATATATAGTTATATTTTGAACAATAAAATAAATTCATTGTGATTTAAAGGTTTTAGAAAAATCTTATGTTTCATAACTTTGTTGAAACAACAGAAGGCTTTAATTGTAAATTGAGGAAGACAATTTTTAAGTTTACAATTTCAAAATAGGACCTTCTGATTATTTCAATAGAGTTAAGAACGTTACACCATCTCGTTATTTTATTAAAATTGTTTACTTTTCACGTTTTCGGATTTTACAAAATTTTAAAAACAAAATTCAATTTAAAAAAAGTCAGGTAATTTAATGGTCAGAAAAAAAGTCAAGAAGTTAGAAAATAAATCTGGCAAAAGTCAGGAAATTTATATAAATTTAATAAACTGTCAAGTAGGAGAAATTTGAAATTTTTCAATTTTTATTTGAAACTTTTTTATTCCGTTTATAAGATGTTATAGGTTGGTAGTGTCACAAGTTAGAGAGTATGGCCTTGAATATGAATGTACAGGGAAAATGATAAATTATTTTGGAAAAAATTAAGAAAATTTTATTTTACTTTTTACTTAAAATGAAAATTTTTATCTTCGAATTAAAATTTCATCTTTTGGTAGAAATTTCCTTTTTTATAAAAACGCGTCTCTGGTTTGAAAAATTTGTCTTTTTGAATTAAAAATTCATCTATTTTAGTAGAAATTGTCTCTTTTTGGATAAAAATGAAAATTTATGGTTGAAAAATCAAAATTTAAAAAAAAATTATTCTTTTTTTAATAGAAGTTTAACTGTTTTGTTGCAAATCCATATTTTTTTGGTTGAAAATTCAGCTATTATAATACAAAATTTACTTTTAATTAAAAATTCAACTGCAATCTTTTGTCAAAGAAAATTCAACTATTTTTTCTAAAATTGGTCTTTTCGAATTAAAAATTCATCTGTTTTAGTGGAAATGACCTATTTTTTGTATTAAAATATAAATGTTTGGTTGAAAAATCAACAATTTTTTTAAAAACTCATATTTTTTGTTAGAAATTTACCTGTTTTGTTGAAAATTCATCTTTTTGGTTTGAAAATTCAACTATTTTTTCGAAGAGTCATATTTTTTTGTACGAAATTTAACTTTTTTGTTGAAAATCCATCGTTTTGGGTTGAAAATTTAACTATTACAATAAAAAATAATTTAAATTGAAAATTCATATATTAGTTTTGAAAATTCAACTGAAATCTGTTGTCGAAGAAAATTCAACTATTTATTCTCAAAAATGGTCTTTTCGAAATAAAAATTCATCTGTTTTAGTAGAAATTACTTATTTTTTGGATTAAAATGTAAATGTTTGGTTGAAAAATCAACCATTTTTTTTTAAAAACTCATATTTCTTGGTTAGAAATTTAACTTTTTTGTTGAAAATTCATCTTAATGGTTTGAAAATTCAACTATTTTTTCGAAAACTTGTCTTTTTAAGTTAAAAATTCATCCATTTTAGTAGAAATTGCACGTTTTTTGACAAAAATGCAACTTTTTGGTGGAAAATTCAACTATTTATTTTAATTTCCATTTGAAATAAATTTTTTAAATCTATTTTAGTAGAAATTGCCTTTATTTGCATAAAAATTCAAATTTATGGTTGAAAAATCAACAATTTGGTTAAAAATGCATATTTTTTGTTAGAAATTTAACCGTTTTGTTGAAAATATATTTTTTGCATTGAAAATTCAGCTATGATCATAAAAAATTTACTTTTCATTTGAAATTCATATCTTAGTTTTAAAAATTCAACTGCAATCTTTTGTGGACAAAAATTCAACTATTTTTTCTAAAATTGGTCTTTTCGAATTAAAAATTCATCTGTTTTAGTAGAAATGACCTATTTTTTGGATTAAAATGTAAATGTTTGGTTGAAAAATCAACAATTTTTTTAAAAACTCATATTTTTTGTTAGAAATTTACTTGTTTTGTTGAAAATTCATCTTTTTGGTTGGAAAATTCAACTATTTTTTCGAAGAGTCATATTTTTTTGTACGAAAGTTAACTTTTTTG
>JAWWLR010000127.1:28281435-28297443 GCA_035041075.1 Acraspis erinacei | reverse complement strand
TTGGTTGAAAATTCTAATTTTTTTCGAAAACTTGTCTTTTTGAATTAAATTTTATAAATTTGAGTAGAAATTGCATCTTTTTCGAAAAGAAGGAAACTTTTTGGTTGATAATTTATCTGTTTAAGTAAAAATTACCTCTTTTTGGATAAAAATGTAAATGTTTGGTTGAAAAATCAGCATTTTTTAAAAACTCATCTTTTTTTTTTTGTTAGCAATTTAACTGTTTTGTTGAAAACTTATCTTTTTAGGTTGAAAATTCAACTATTATCGTAAAAAATTTACTTTTAATTTAAGATTCATATCTCTGTCCTGAAAATTCAACTGCAATCTTCTGTGGACGAAAATTAAACTATTTTTTCTAAAATTTGTATTTTTGAATAAAAAAATCACCTGTTTTAGTGGAAACTGCATTTTTTTTAGATAAAATGCAACTTTTTGGTTAAAAATTAAAAAAATTTTGGTTAAAAAATTATCCTTTCTTGTTTAAGTATTTGTTTTTGTTTAAGTTTAAGTATTTTGTTGAAAAGTGATATTTTTATATGAAAATTCAACTGTTTTCGTAAAAGTTGAAATTCTTTGTTAAAACTTGTTTTGTTTGTTTTTAATGTAGATTTATCTCTGTGGATAAACGTTGAACTATTTTGTTGAAAACCATATTTTCTTTTGCTTGAAATTCATACTTTCTGTTTAAAAATTCAATTTTTTAAAAGAAAATTCGTGTTTTTTCTCAAATGTTCAACAATTTAGGTGAAATTGTTTTCTATTCAGGAATGAAAAATTTCTATTTGTTGAAATTTCGCCTTTTTTCAAAATTAATTTTTTTAAATAATTTTTTTTATTGAAATGTCAACTATGACACATTTTTATTTAAATTTTCTCTTTTTGGGTTGAAAATCCACTTATTTTTGTCAAAAATTCAATTATTTGGTTCAAAATTTAAGTATGCTGTTAAAAATATTGTATGGTAGAAAAGGCATTTTTGTTTAGTTTAAAATAATTAAATTAAAAAAAAAACTTTTAAATTTGTATTTGAAATATTATTTTATTCCGTTTATAAAAAATCTTAGTTCAAAAATATTGAAGGAATGAAATCCTCGTAATCGAACATTAATGGCCAGAAAAAATAAAAAATTGTTTAAGGAAAAATGAAGAAATTTTGAAAATGAAGTTTTCTCTCTGCAAAGCATTTTTAAAAACAAAAATTTTCCATTAGTTTGAAGCCCCTTATTTGATTAATTCTGAAAACCTTACATTTTCTACAATGAGAGGAGCGAGAGGGTAAACATATTTTTTTTACAGTTTTTTGCAGAGGGTTAGAAAAGCTCGGATTTTAAGATTTAAAAAAATTTTTAATACTGAAACGTTTGCCGTTTTTAAATTACCAATCAAAATCCAAAAGCGTAAGAATGAAAAAATAACTTACATTTAAGAAAAGAAATTTTTTGGGACGATAATGATCTGATTTCAATGAAATGTACTGTTCAGTGGGTTACCAATAGTGAAAAATTAATTGCTTAAAATACAAAAAATTATTTGGGACTGTATATAATAATTTAAAAAAAGTTAAAAATATGGAAAAAACAAAAAATAGAAAAGTTTAATCAAACGATGCGATGGTGTAATATTCTTAATTCTATTGAAATAACAGGAAGGCCACATGGAGAAATTGTTGACATGACCTAGTCTTTTCCATTTTCATAATAAATCCTGCAAATTGCTTGAACAGATTGAGGAAAAATAATACATTTTTTAACTATTTAAATAAAAATAAAAATTTTTATTTACAATCTTTCAATCATAATGGATCAATATGGGTTACAGTTAATTAATTATAGTGTGGAAATAATTTGCCTTGAATAAGGATGACCTGGAGTGTCGAAAGATACTTATTTTTATTTAATTTTTTTACTCAAAAGATACCATATTGCCTCTCTGAATCAAAAATTTTTAAACTGAATTAATTACTAGGGAAATTGTACAAATTTTATTGGAGATTGTGAATTCTCTTTGGTTAAAGCTCTTTACACTTTAATGAACATATTTTCATAATGCGTCTTGTCAAAAAATGAATCATAACGAATTCGTATCTTTTTCTGTTTGTAAAACTTTTATCTATTTTTCTTGTAGCATCTGTAGTTGGTCCAAAAATTTGTTTATTTTTATTTTTAATGTCATTTTTCACAAATAAAACAAAAATTGCGCGTCTTATCAAAAAGTGATTCATAAAGAATTTGTAGATTTTTTAGGTGCACAACTTTGGTTAATTCTTCTTTTTTCGTATCTTGGATTGTTTGGCCGCAAAATAGAATTTTTGGTTTTTAATTATTTTTTGTGCGATCAAAATTTGAATTTTCGATTTATTAAGAAAATTTCAATTTTTGTTATGATAATCTTGTAGGCCTTTCAGAAAGCAACGTTTTCCTTGTCTTTGATTTTTTTCATATCGTCCGTTGCCCGGCTAAAAATGTTCAGTTTTCTTTGTTTTTTGAATTTTTAAAATGCTATAACTCTGATAAATTTCTTTTAATCAAAAAACCGTAAAGATAAATTTTTTGAATTGTTGATTTCAAAATGCTCTAACTTTTAATTTTTTTTTCAAAATAGCTTGGGAGCAAATTGTTTTTTAATCGAAAATACAAATTCGAATTTATATTTTCCATTTTTAAAAATAACATGTTTCTAAGCTTCTTGGGAAAATTGAAAAAGTTTTTTAAAGATTTCAGATATGTCGAAAAAGTATAACTCTTATTTTACAGAATTTTGCCAATTTTTGGTAAAAATTTGAGTTAATTTAAAAAATATTTAGGGCTTTTGGAAGCTTTAAAAATATAAATTATCTTAACTGACTCAAATTATTCCTAAAATGTTGAAAAATCTTTGAAAACAAACTTTGTTGGAAATATTTTTAAATCTATTGGAATATTCTTTTAAAATTAATTTTTCACAAAAAACAAATCAGTTGAAATTATTCCGTGAATTTTAAGTAATAATTTTTATTATTGTGAAACCTTTAAATATATTAAAAAAGCTTCAACAGGTTTATTCACAAACATTAAAAAATGTAATTTTTTAAATTATTAGAAATCTTTTTTAGTTTTAAGATAACTTGGAACTTCTTTGAAACTTCTACTTGTCTCCTATACTTGATTCAATTTTGTATACAACTTTGCAATCTTGCTTTTTGAAAATTTGGCTTTAAAATCGTTTACATTCTTTTTAGAAATTTTAACCAATAATTATTAATTTGTTGAAATATCTATCAGTTTAGTCTGCAAAAATTCTTTTTTAAAAATAAAAAATCAGTTTAAATTTCCTCAGGTATTTTTTCTATTCTCTTTGAACATTTAAAAATGATTAAGAAGCTTCCTTTTTTAGTGCTAATTAATTATGCATATGCAGGGTCCTTACGCCCTACTTTTCAAACGAGTTCTATTTTCGATTAAAAATTATTTTACGGTTCTTCATTTTTCTAGTTGCCATATAAAATTTTTCTTTTCAGGCTAGATCCATCTAGTTTGAAAAGACCTTAAGAGTTTCTGTTATTCTCTGATGATAATACAGATTCCTTGAAAAATGTGACTTTTAACACCTGGCAAACTAATGCGTGTATTTCTGAAAATGGATTCTTCTTTCGATCTCTCTAGTAGCTTAAGGGAAAAGCACTCAACTGGCAATTGAAAGTTTTGCAGTTCTATTCCCAGCGGAACGAAGGAGAAGATATTTTTTTAGAAAAAAATTTAATTAAAAAAATGGATAATTCATAGCTCCATCTAGTTTGAAAAGAAGTTAAGAATTTATATTATTCTCTGATGATAATACAGATTCCTTGAAATTTTTTAACATTCATCTTCTTTACTTGTAAATTCAGCAATTTGTTTAAAAATTTCTGTATCTTGTTAAAATTTGTTTTTTTGTTGTACAATATTGTATTTTGTTAAAAATATATTTTTTTGTAAAAAATTAATCTTTTTGAATGAAAATGTATTGCTTACATTGAAAATTTGTTTTTAAAAATTGAAAATGAATTTTTAAGGGAATTTTTCACCACTCCATTTTTTGTCGTAAATTGATCTTTTTCCTAGAAATTTAATCTTCTTTATTGAAAATTCATCTGTTTTGTTGAAAACTTAACTATTTTAATATTGGCTTAAAATATTATTTCTTTGGTTGAAGATTCGTTATTTTGGTTAAAAATTCATTTTTATTTCTTAACAATTTAACTAATTTATTGCAAATTTTTTTTAAATGAATTAAAAAAAAATAAAAATTTAATCATTCCATGTTTGGTTGAACATTTATCTTCCTTACTATAAAATTCAGTTATTTGGTTTAAAATGATGTATTTGGTTGAAATTTTGTCATTTGTGGTAGAATATTAATCTTTTTAGTGACTAATTGAACTTTTTGGTTAAAAGTTGATTTCTTTGGTAAGAAATAATTTAGAAAGTGTTGACAGTTCGAGCATTTTTTTAAAGATTAATCTTCTTTGACAGAAAATTAATATTTTTAATTGAAAGTACATTTTTTGATTGAAAATTAAATTTATTTTCAATTATTTAAACGTTATCGATTTTTTAACAAATTAAAAACATTGTTTCGTCCCTTTCGAAATCCGACGAAAAGTGAGCATCATTTTTATGAAATATAATTTCTCAATTCACATGGTAAAATGTTTATTCATCAAAAGTTAATTACAAACTTTAATTTTCATTTTCAAATTTTATTTAATTATATTAATCACATAACTAAAAACAACAATAATCTGTAATCATATAATTGCATTAAAAATGTATCCTTCGATTCTCTGAATATTAAAAGCGTTATTTAATATAAAATAGTTTTGAAAAGCGTAGCTACAAATTAAACCTACAATCCATTCAAATTCAAAAAGAATTCCCGCCACACCACTCCTAACCTTCCTGACCAAACATTATTGCCAGCTTATTGTTACCGCTACATTATTGCCATGGTTTTGATAATTGCCATAGTTATTATTGCGTCAATCCACATAAAAGCCTTCTTTTTACACAAAAAGACAGGTGAACAAAAACCAGCATTTTTTCCGAATTATATAAAAAGTATCGTGTCACACACATTGAAAAAGCGACGATTTTTCAACTTGTAGCACATAATATACTATTATTAATTTTCTTTTTTTTTTTAATTAGCAATTTCAAGACTTGAAAATTTATTACAAAATAAAAAACTAAATACGCGGCTAAGACTTAAATATGATAACAAAAAAATTGGGTATGAATGAAGTGAGAGACATTTTCGGCAAAGGCTTACGGACTCGAAAAATATACCAATAAAATTGAATAAAACTGATAAACATTGGAGGAAAAAGGTATCATCAAAGGTATGAAATTGAGGCACCACAAACCTGAGTTCAACCAGAAAATGTCCCACAAAGCAAATCCAACAGGAGAGTCTCCAGAAATTTCCTTATATGTCGTATTTAATTCGTTGTTCACTAGACCTTATAGGTAATATGGCCACACGATATCTGTTCATTCTCGCGTTCCGCCGATGCTATCCAAGCTTCATTCGATGAAAATTTGGTCAGAAGTTGTTCAAATGAAAGATTGTTAACAAGTAGAGCCAAAAATCTGTAAGTACATCCATGCCCGTCTTGGAATTGTGCAGGCAATCTTGTGGAATTCATGTGTTGCAACGAGTGGACAAAGTGGTAAAGTGAACGCAAGAAGTTCAGGTACCTCCTTTCTTTCTCTCTCAATTTAATTCTCTCTCTCTCTCTCTCTCTCTCGATAAACGATATAATTCAAAAGTAATTATTTTCTTATCAATAAAAATACAAACTCTAGTTAAGAGAGTTGCCGAAAAAAATCTACACATAAATAAAAACAATTCCAAAATGAAATGAATAAAGTTAAACAGCTTAACCCAATAACAAAAAGTCACAAAGTGAATCACATACAAATAAAAGGTGAGAAAAACGTGTGGCCAAATTAGAGATTGGATCAAAGTTATAGTTTTGTTTCCGCTGATAAAATAACAAAAAGCGTCCCGTTACAACCCCCCTTTCCCTAGAGAGCTAATCAGGGGAATCAATTTCACCGGATACCTGCAATCCAAGCCCGAACAAACTCCAGCTCTTCAATATTTCACGGCTTAATCAAAAACCAGTTATAAGGAAGGGTATTAGTAATCGTACCCTCCCGGTTCCATGTATTGTGCTCATTGGTATTACTGTAAAAGGAAGATTACCTTAAAACTATGGCAAAATGACTTATAAACTAATATTAAATGTCGCTAATGAGAACCAAAATCAAGGATTTTCTGCGTCTTGTCAATAATGGCCTCAGCTAAAGCCTGGATACACCAGAATGTGGCGACACACTAGTTGGAGGGGGCACAATAACGCCAACCAACTGGTCCAAATGGGATTTGAGCGGGTACGAATTGAGGCTCATGTCCCAAGGGCTGTCTAGGGCCAATCGTCTCGTCACATCATCCCCGGTCTCACTTGGAGAAACTCAGAAGCTTAACCTGTAACCTGTAACCTGTAGTTGTGAACAGAGTTAAAAAACTCTCTCTCACAGGGATAGTGTAAAGGCTCCCACTGTTCCCTTGTTCCCTCATGTAGCAAAGTCTTGCTGCAGGATAACACAGTTTAGGGCCCATCAACTCGTTCCGGACTGTCCTAGTCTGATTAGGACTAAGGCTGTCAATTCTCCCATCCACCGTCCACAAAGTCTGTGCAAGCATATGAGAATTCCAGCCAACCCCAAGACCCACGCTCCCGTGATTACACGGGGAGAAAGCCACCGCAAGTGGGGAAAGTCGATCCGCAGACCGGAAAACCCCAAATGCATCCCCAATAACACTTGGTGTAGTGGGTTTCCATGGAGAGAGAGCGAGAGAGTTGTCCGGCTGGAAAGGATTTCCCTTCCCCTCAGAAACACCGGAAGTAGTGAAGGCAATTTCTGTGAGAGAACAATTGATCAACCCGGAAGACGCCCTTCCCCACCCAACACCACATGGTATAGTGGATTTCATGGGTAGAGACGAATCCTCCGGACGATCCACTCCCCTTCCCTTACGCAGAACTCCCTTGAGGACGGGGCCCACGGCCAACGAGATACGAGTCCCGGGTCCCCACATTCCCCTACCAAGTCCTCGATCTCTCAGAGAAATGGAATTTACACCGCAGTTGTCGAGTCAATCCGACGGACAAAACCCCTTCTCCTTTCAATACCACTTAGGATAGTTGCTTTTCATGAAGTGGTGGAGTAGCAGTGGCGGGTTCGAACGGCGATCCGCGATCAATCAATTCTCCCAAGCTCGACTGAGGCCTGTTTTGCCCTTTCCCGAAGTCTATTACTTCTCCTGATAACAGGGAATACTTTCCCACCTTCTTCTCCCTCATCACTCTCACCTTTTGAATCGCCCCGGTTGGCTTGCTTTCTTCGCGGCCTTCCCCCTTCACGAGGGAGATTGTATTCCCTTGGATGGTAGACTTCTCCTTGAAGAACGGGATCAAGGTGGACTGACCCTCGAGGTGAAGAGGCTCCATTCTCTGGTTCCCATGAATTCCGGGATGATTGGCTTCGCCACGGGGTCAGGGTGATGCGCCCTTCCCTCTCTTTTTTTCAGGACGTCCACTGACGATTCCCTGAATTTGGGGATGTTCTTCTTCATCCTCACTGAAATGACAAAGTGGTTTGTTAATCGCGAATCCATCGACTCACCAATAATGTTTTAAGTCTTTTACAAGAATTTTCGTTTTATTTCCCGTCCAACCCTTAATTACATAAACCACCGGAGGGAGAACTTCCACAACTTTAAATGGACCGTCGTACTTAGCAGCCAATTTCTTTGTGATGAAATCTGGCGCAGAAGATAAAACATGCGTCCTACGCCAAACGAGTTCCTCCAATTTATAACGAATATTCCGTCTCCTACGATTGTAATATTTCGCCTGACGGTCCAACGCTATATCTATGTGATGGACAACTAAATCTCGCAAAGTGGGCAATCTCCTAGTCCTATCCTCCCACTCCTCCGCGCGCAACAGTATAATTTCTGGGGCCTCCTCTATATGTCTTTTAAACGAACTAGTCAACCTCGGCTCTCTACCAAAGTTCAAGAATGCTGGCAATACTCGATTTGAACTATGTATGGCAATGTTGTATGCTAACCGAATATCTGGGAGATGTTTATCCCAATCCCGGTGCTCGCCTTCAACAAAAGAAGTCATCATGGTTTTCACCACTCTGTTACCCTCTCTACTGGATTGCCTTGCGCATGGTATAGAGGAGTGATGTAATGGCGAATACCAAGCTGATCAGTAGACTTTGATATAAGGTTATTATCAAACTTAGTGCCGTTGTCCGTGAACAAAACCTCAGGGGTTCCCCACCTAAAAACTGCGCAATCCTAAAAAGCCTCAAAAGCCTCAAAGGCTTAGTAAGGGCAATACACAACGTCGACTGTTGCACAATCACGGCTCGGCAGCTGTGAATTACTACTACATACATAATAACACTCGACTATCTAGCTCATTCCCATTGGGGAGAAGAAGGACATCTAATCAACACGTGATAACTCAGGAGCGTGGCTACTGGTTTTTTGTCACGTTGAATGTGAACACGATAGCGCACGATAATGTGAGCGCACACCATGCACTGTAGGTGTGTCTAGTACTGGTATGCCATAGACTACGAACTATTTTGAAGAACTAAATAAACAAAATGGCGAGTTACTGGAGGACGCTATGTTATAAACGCGTCTTCACAGGCGTCGGCTACATCTATGTACCATTCTGTGTACACGGACCTTGGCTGCTCCTAAGGAAAATGTTCTTTATCTTCGCCTTCCTTAACATTTAATGGAACGGTCTGGGATTTAGATTGGTGGTATAGTATTTTCGCGTTACGTAGTTTCTAGATGATGATGAGCGTGTTAAATTGAGATTAAATTAGCCATTCTGGCGGTGATGTCGGGAATATTGTCGAGGAGTCTAGCATACAAATATGGCGCGGTAGTTTAACAGTAGGAATCATGTAATGAGGACGCCATTTCGGAAGGCTCAGCCTGAAAGGTAATTGCAGATTTAATTATTTAAGGGTTCGATTCTAGAATGACTTCTTTCGAATTTTTTTTTTTTAAGTGTAGTTAAAATAATGGGAATTGAATTCGCGTGTATCTTTGCTCTGAACCAGATTGGAATAAGGAGGAAAAAGTAAGAAAGAAGAAATAATTAGGAACAGGCCAGCGTGCTTTGGAGTACACCCATGTACATAACCGAACTCGCCCTTTGTTTGAAAATTGCATTACGATTATTCGATTAAGAGCAAGATATTGGAAAATACCCATTTTTCTTTGTTTTATAAAATATAAATTTATCTCTGATTACGAAAAAAACAGTTTTCGCCAGAATTCTTTAATTATTTTTGTCTGCAAACAAAATCCCGCCGAAACAAAGGAACGTGTTTCCTAATCTGCACCTTCAGCGATTTTCCTTGCCTTCAGAATAATCGTAAGCAAGGTTTTAAGTTTCATTTAAACACAATAAAAATTCAGGATAGACAGTTTCATTCGATTAACATAACCAAACATGTATCACAATTTTCTGAGTTTTCATCTGGCTTTTTTAAATTTCACTAAAAAGCTACATTTGCGTTAATGCTGGTGATGTAAGAACGGAGATCTCTCTGTAAAGCGCAGTAGTGATTACTGTGTATTTTAGGTTATGTAACAATAAACCTTAAAAAATGTTTATCTGTATTATTATTGATTGTATTTATTGATTTTAAACAGACCCCCGCTTCCCGGTACATGCAGAGTTAGAAAGTTAAATTTTTTTAACCAGTGTATTTATTATATAAATTTGCTTAAACAATCACCATTTGCTAGTGCAAAACTAAATCTGATAAGTGAAAACGTTCATTTGTTGAAGAATATGACAAAAACTAATCATTAAATAATATAAAATCAGTTAACTAATTACTAGATGTTTCATAATTACCAACTAATGATTATTTATTAAAAAAACCGAAGGGTGTTACTTTCGGGTCTTATAAGTGACTTGGAAACGTAAAAAATAATTGAGAAAAAGAAGCAATTGCGTCAGATTGATAATATAGAAAAACAAAAGATACCGTTATCTCGAACAAATTAAGGTGCGAGTATTAACAAGTTATTCCTTCACAAAGAAATTATTTATTCTATTTTATATTACTTTACCATTCACGTCAAAAATAATGACTGAAGAATTTGACAATATTTTCAATAATGGACAATACTATATAATGCAAATAATACTAATAAATTATTCATAAATTCTATTATGCATTCAGTTGATAAACTTTTTCACTATAATTATAAAAAATACACTTCTGAATAATATGCATTAAAAGATCATTTTCTATCTTTCTTATCGTTCCGAACGTTATTCTGAATTTATTTTTTATTCCACCGTAAAATAAAGAATCGTAAAATAAGGCGTTATTATAAAAATTTAATTTAATTTTTAGTAGTGCTATAGCAAATAAAGAATAATGAAATCTTAGTAACCAGATAAGAATTCTTATATAAAGCAGTACGAGTTTCTAAAATTTCTCAGTGCCCATCCAGAAGTTTCTTCAAAAACCAGCTTACGTCATCTCTGTCTGGAAAAAATGAATATCGTGGATGGGATTTTACTACTTGAATTCGTGGCGTTGATTGGCATTAAATGTATGTGTAATTAATTATAATATTTATTTAAGGCTGTTTTAACTAGGCCCACAAAAACAGCAAAGTCTATCAAACGCGCAAAAAAATCAACGGTCGATGATAATTCGATTTTGAGGTTTTAAAAATGCACCTTGAAAAGTTCTAATATCCCAAAAGGGGTTTCGCAGTGCCGGTATGTGCGCTTACTATCTGGTTTTCAAAAAATTCCAGTAACTGCTAAAAAATGAGAGTAAAGTGGTGTATAAAACGACATAGATTAAGCAGAAAGCCCATTAACAACCTGTTGAAAAATGACGCTTTATTTTTTCTTTTTGTAATTGTTTATTGACATGTCTTACTTGGTCTCGGAATAGGGAAAGTGTGGCTAGTAATAAAAGGATGCACCTGTGAACTCGCTGTGAATAATCGATTATAATTTTTCAATTAAAACAAAAAATATTTCTTTAAGTATCTACATATTTTGTTGTGTTATAACGTGCCTAACACATATGTAAATGGAGCATCACGTAGAATCTTACAAATAAAGTAAGTAATGTCCTCGCAATCCCAGAATGTAAAACGCCCTCCGAAAGGCACACTCATAAACCTCACCAAAACAAAACTATTATTTGCATACCTTCCGCGAGATTGTTATCAGCGAGTACACAGCGGCATTCTTTTATCACTTGCCTCACTTTTGCTAGTCCGAGACTAAGTACAACATGTCATTAAACAATTAGAAAAATAAAAACAAGTTTCATTTCTTACTTTTATTCAAAATTCCCGCCAAGACAGATGCGACTTTTACCGATAGTGCATTTTTGGCAGTACGATCAAGCACGGCAGAGCTATCAGCGCCAACAGTTGTTATTCGGCTTTCTGCTCAATTCACGTCGTTTGATACATAACTTTACTCTCATTTTTAGCAGTTTCCTATTTTTCTCGAAAAACCAGATAGTAAGCGCACATAACGCCACATATAAATCCCCTTCGTTATAAAGAAAATTTTTAAAGTGCAATTTTAAAACCTCTAAACCGAATTATTATCGGCCGTTGGTAAGTTTTGAGTGGTTCATAGATTTCGCCATTTTTATGCACCCCGTTCCAACAGTCTTATGAAACATTTCTTTTTAATATTCCTTTATCCAAATATATACGCTTTTTCACTTTGCAAGAAAAATCTACTGCTTTGAATCATCTTTTGTAAATTTTGTAAAATTTATTAGAGGTTAGACATCGTACATAAATTACAATACCAATTTGACTATGACTCTAAATACTACAGTCGGTAACACGGGTAGGGGGAGGGTCAGTGGAAATGACGTAACGAACTTAAATAATATTTAGTTTGTTTCCTAATAAGAGATTTGAGAGAATTCTCTTTTGTCCAGCTTTCAAGAAAAATAACCCTTCTGCCTTTTTTATCGTTTATTCGTTTAAATGTGAACTAACTTAATGGGAATCTACCAGAAAAATTTACTGCTTTTGGTGCAAGAAAACTTCGTTTTCGGAATTCCTTTCTTTTTGAAAATTTCTTTGTTTTGTTGAAAATTCTTTTTTTTTTGTTTCGTTTGAGAATTAATTTCTTTGTCTACACATTTAGCTATTTTATTTTTAATGGAAAATTGATATTTTTCATTCAAAATTAATCTTTTCTGGTTGATAATTCATAGTTTTTATTGAAAATTAATCTTTTCTGGTTGGAGATTCATATTTTTAATTGAAAATTAATCTTTTCGGGTTGAAAATTCATATATTTTGTTAAAAATTTTAATTTTTCAACAAAAATTTATCTGGATGGATGAAAATTTATCTCTTTTCGTAGAATATGTAAAATCTTAGTACCAAATTAATCTGTGCTAGTTCAGAATAAAAAATTTTCGTTAAAAACTGAATTATTCAGTTAAAAATTAACTTTTTCTACAAAAAAATAGTTTTTTTAAAATATAACTATTTCGTTCATTTAAACGAATCTATATTATTATTAGAGTTAGTTACTATCGATCAGTGTAGATATCATTCCAAAATCTGTGAGAATAGAAATCAAAACTATCGATCAAATTAACTTTGCACATAACACAAAAACAACTTTGTTGATAAAAAATTGATTTTTTTGATTAAAAAACTTAACTACTTGTTTAAAATTTTTTTCTTTTAATTGAAAATTTATCTACTTGGTTGAAAGTTTGTGAAAAATGCACGTTTTTTTAATTAACCTGTTTGGGTGAGAGTTGAATAATTCCATTCTTAGAAACTTAATTTTCCGTGTGGAAAAATCATCTTTTGGGACTAATTCTTCTGTTCAAAATTCATTTTCTTTTGTGATTTGTCATTTTAGTTGAGACTTCATTTTTGTTTGTTAAAAATTTAACTATTTTGTTGAAAATTAGTTTTTTTGGTTGAGAATTATTTCTCTTAAGAAAATGTAACGTTTTGCTTGAAGATTAAAAAATTTGGTAAACAATCAAACTATATGGTTGAAAATAAACGTTTCAGATAAAAATTTATATTTTTGGTGTGACCTCAATTATTTGATTAAAATGTGTACTATTGTGATGAAATTTTAACATTTTGGTAGCAATTTTACTTTGTTATTAAAAAAATTTTAATTTCAATATTTTTCAATATTTTAATATTTCAATTTTCAATCTGTTATTTACATTAACTTCATCTAAACGAATTTGTTGCTCCATTATTACCGTTTAAAAAAAACAGTTTCCTATGTTTTGATTGATCGTCGTTTTTCGAAAATTTTTGGGAGAGGGGGATAAGACAAAACTACGGTTGTCAGCAAGGGGAAAGGGTGAGCAAAAAATATCCCAAAATTGATAACGTAGTTTATGGATGACCCCTAAGAATGGATCTGGGGGTTCAATCAAGCACGTGGGTACATCCGAACCTCGGGATCGAATTTCACCTGCAGCACTAAACCATCCATACTTTATTCAGTCCGCCCGTATGTATAGGGTTACAGCCTGAAGTTAGCAAATCAAAGTTACATATGTACGCTTCGGATTTCATAATGAATTAAGTCATTTTAATTAAGCAGAGGGATAGTACCGCTGAACATAATAGATTTAACCATTATTAATTTTGTTTTTTAAATTTGCAGACAGAAATCTACACTAGAAATTCAAAGCAGTCGAAATTTGACTGAATAAATTCATTAATCAGACTTTTACGGCAAAATCAGTCACTTCTACAGACAAAACAGTAGTTTTAACAGATGAATTAGTCAATATTGCTGACCGAATCAAACAGTCACTTGCAGTTACAGATTTTCAGTCAATAGAAGTGACTGATTTATCTGCTAAAATAATAGAGTCAAATGATTTCTAAATTAAAATCCTTTCTGAAACTAACTGTTTATAACGTTTAAAATACTGATTCAATCTATTATATAATTCATTTGAAGTCCCTGATTTTTAGTCAATAGAAGTGACTAATTTATCTGCCCGAAATAATATAGTGAAATGATTTCTAAATTAAAAATGATTTCTGAAACTAACTGCTTATAACGATTAAAATACTGATTTAGTCAATTTATAATTCATGTGAAGTTACTGATTTTCAGTCAAAAAAAGAGACTGATTTATCTGCTACAATAATATAGTGAAACCATTTCTAATTAAAATCCTTTCTGAAACTAATTGTTCATAACTTTCAAAATTACTGATTTAGCCAATTATATAATTCACTTGAAGTTAATAGAACTGACTGATTTATCTGCTACAATAATATAGTGAAATAATTTCTAAATTAAAATCCTTTCTGAAACTAACTGGTTATAACGTTGAAAATTATTGATTCAGTCAATTAAATCATTCATTTTAAGTTACTAATTTTCAGTTAATAGAAGTGACTGATTTTTAGTAAATAAGAGTGATTGATTTATCTGCTAAAATAATATAGTGAAATCATTTCTAAATTAAAATCCTTTCTGAAACTAACTGGTTATAACGTTCAAAATTACTGATTTAGTCAATTATAGAATTCACTTGAAGTTACTGATTTTCAGGTAATAAAAATGGCTGATTTATCTGCTAGAATTATAGAGTGAAATAATTTCTAAATTAAAATTCTTTCTGAAACTGAATCGTTATAACGTTCAAAATTACTGATTAAGTTAATTATATAATTCACTTGAAGTTACTGATTTTCAGTTAATAGAAGTGACTGATTTATTTGCTACAATAATATAGTGAAATCATTTATCAATTAATATTCTTTGTGAAACTAACTGGTTATAACATTACAAATGACTAATTTAGTCAATTATATAATTTACTTGAAGGTACTGATTTTCATTCAATAGGAGTAACTTATTTATCTGCTGCAATAATATAGTGAAATTATTTCTAAATCAAAATCCTTTCTGAAATTAACTGGTTATAACGTTTATAATACTGATTTAGCCAAATATATAATTCACTTGAAATTAATAGAAGTGACTGATTTGTCTGCTACAAAAATATAGTGAAATTATTTATCAATTAATATTCTTTGTGAAACTAACTGGTTATAACATTAAAAAATACTGATTTAGTAAATTATGTAATTATAATCTAGATAATTTTAGATTTATAAAATAAAAAAATAGTAATTGGTTTAAAGTTGAAATACTTTAAATGGATTTGAATGGAAATTTAACTATTCCATTTTTGATTGAAAATTGATTTTGTACAGTTAAAAAAAATATTTAGTTGAAAATTTGAACTAACCCATTTCTCGTTAGAAGCTGCATTTTTCAGTTAAAAATTCAACTATTTCGTTGATGATACAACTATTTTGTTAAAAATTCTTTTCTTTTTAATTCAAATATTTTATTTATTTAAAATTAAAATATTTTCAGTAGAAATATTAACTGTTTTAAATTTAAAATTAAAAACTTTCTTGTTTGAGATATAACCTATTAGGAAATTTTTTGTTCAGATATATATTTTTGGATTGAAAATTCAACTACATGGAAGAAAGTCAAACTACTCTAAAAAAATTTACTTTTTAAACTCGTCTTTGTTGGTTCAAAATTCTGTTATTTTTCTGGAAAGCTCAACTCCTCTATTAAATATTTATTTTTCTGGTACAAGATTGATCATTTCAGTTCAAAATTCAACTCTTTGGTAAACATTTTATCTTTTTTGTTAAAAAATTCATCTTCTTCCAGCGAAATTAATTTTTTGTTTTATTAGAAAATTCTACTACTTGGTTAAAAGTTGAAATGTCGATGATTCGTCATTTCAGTTGAAAATTAATTTTTTTAGTTTGAAGAGCAACTATTTGGTTAAAAATCCATGTATTTTATAGAAAATTTTTCTTTTTGGATAGAAA
>JAWWLR010000127.1:28026126-28036360 GCA_035041075.1 Acraspis erinacei | reverse complement strand
TTGCTAACATGTCGAAAAAGTATTCCCTACAGCTGTGAGAGTACCAGTACACTTACTTTCTGGACGTGCCTCGTATCGAGTGATAAAGAACGTCACCTTCCATAGGGGCGTCTTTCAGGGTGACACCACGAGTCCTCTGCTTTTTGTACCACTCTTATGTCTCTATCTCTCGCACTTCGAAATTCTTCTAGATACCTCTGTGGCGACACTAATCACCGCGAGCATAATGTCACTCATGTATTTTATATCGATGACCTAAATATCTATGCTTCTGGTAACAGCAAACTTCAGAGTTATTTAAATATCATGAAGCAGTACACAGAAAAGATTGGTATGGACTTTGAAACGGACAAGTGTGCCAAAATTCATCCGAAGAAAGGAAAGATTATTGGCGCTCCCGAGGACCTTGAGGTTGTGGATATAAGTGTTATCAGACATCTTGAAACTATACTTGAGACCTATACATACCTAGGCGTGCCTCAAAGCCGTATTTAGGACGCAGCAACTGTGAAAGAGTCTCTTCAAAGCAGATACAAGCATCTTGTTCGGAAGATTTATTCTTCAAATCTGTCGGCGTTGAAGAAGGTATCTGCGACTAACATGCTTGCCGTCACGGTTCTACTCTACTCGTTTGGGGTGGTTTAATGTATGCGTATTTCTGCATCTCCAGTGTCTTCATAATCGAAAAGTTCTAAGTACAGCTTACATAGTTGCAAATGGCAGAGATCCACTCCTATCAATGGTCAGGAACCACAACATGATTGACAAAGGAGCGTTCCTTTACAAAGCCGCGGAGCAGATGGCCGAGAACCTTGGCCTGAATCTTAACATCAAAAGTGAGGAAAGTGCATTACTTCATATAGATGCTTCATTTTTAAAAGCCAAAGTAAAGAAAGCAAAGGTTGAAAAATTCCGCCAAGAACTTCTTGCTACTTGAACAGTGTAATTTCAAAATTAGTATACCGCGCCCGCATTTTATTTTAAAAAGTTCCCAGATATAAGTGCAGAGCGTGTGATGCACACGCTAAGTACTTAGAACACATACTATCTGGGGTTCCAACTTACGCGGAAACCGCGTATCTCTACAGACATAGTGCATTAGCCTTAATACCGCTCGGTGAAATGCTACTAAGGAACTCCAATCAATTGTCGAGAATGGGAAGTACCGCAAATACTGGAACTTCATATTCTCGATAATTATTCCTGTTGCGCACTCAAGGCCTTCCATAGTTCTCCTTGACTTCGAGAAATAAGCCATTTTTGTTATCGAATTTTCGGCACCAACGGATCGAATGAACGGAAAGAATACGCTACAGCGTACCCTTATAGTATCCCTTCCGTATCATTCAACAAAAACTAAAAAAAAAACAGATAAAATTTTAATTTATTGCAATTTGGATTCTACGTTAAATTTTCCCTGAAAAGGGTACGGAATAATTGCAATAGTTTTTTTTTGCTGCGTTAAAAAATTTCAAAAATACAATACCTGTCATTAACATAGACTGAAGGCGACTTCAAACGCATCTTCTTTCAGTAGCAGGATACTACTTAAGCGACTATGGATGCGCTTGAAGTCGTTTTCAGCAGAAGTTATGACATTTTTTTAAATTTTTAACGCTGCAAAAAAAGTATTGCAATTACTCCCTGACATTTCAATGACAAATTCAATGTAGAATTCGAATTCCAATAAATTAAAGATTTATCGTATTTTTTTTTAGATTCTGTTGCATGATACAGAAGGGATACTACGTGGATACTATAATGAAACGCTGTAACGCATCCTTTCCGTTCATTCGATCCGCCCGGGAAGGGAGTAGCGACATTTATATGCGGAAAATTCTGTTAGTCTAATCGTCCTACGTGTCAGAAAGATACTAACCCAGAAAAAAAGAAAGAATTGATAGTATCCTAATTTCGATAAATAAAAGGTTCATCTTACTGTTTTTTTGTTGTTGAGATTTTGTTGCACAATACGGAAGGGATGCTATGTGTGTTTGCGAGTCAGAAAAGTCAATTAGACCATTATTATTTCGATTGAAGTCTACCATCCAAACTCGCGAAAAAGTTAAAATATATTTAACGTACCATAATAACGTACAATAATACGAAGATTATGAATTCATTGTTTTGATGATAATTGCAATAAAACTGTATTCATTTTCTTGAAAATTTAAGGAGCAGAAAAGTAAATTTTATTGATTATCCTCTTTAACATTTAAATTTTCAACCATTTAATGTGTTTATCTGCAACCTAAAATTTTTTAAATAATTTCCGACTTTTTATTTTCACACTTCCAAGCTTTGGCTCGCAATATCCTTCAGAAATTTTCGATTTTAGATGTTGAAGTGCAAATTCCATGTCTAAATCAAATTATTATCAACTTAGAGGTTTGACTCGTTTGGCTGCATGTTTTATGTGTAAAGAATGTTATATCGTTGAAATAGTTGTGTAAAATTTTCATTCTTCAGTCGTTGCTGATGTTTTTACTTCTTAAGCGCGAGGTTTCCACGCGCATTTTTAATTAATTGAACATTTTTAAATTCTTCACAAACTGAAGACGGATAAAATAACGCAAATACTGATTATATCGTACTACACCTTGAATCTCTTCAGTCTTTCAGACTTCTTCGATCGATAATTAGAAAAAAATATTAAATGCTACTAGTAACATTCACTTAACTATTTATTATTGTTAAAAAAGGTTTTACCTGTTTTCGTCTCTATTTAATCCTATCCTCAAAAAGCTGTAAACCCACTTTATATAAAAAATGGAATTTGATAACAAAAATGATAAAAAATGTAATGATTCATAGTAATGCTATTTAACGTTAATGTTTACATCAATAGCAAATAATAACTAAAACACTAACTTACCCTACAACAACAAAAAGTCAGGAATCGCCAGAAAAAGTCAGGACTTCCCTACCGATAGAAATCTCAGAGCTATTTCTGGGGAAAAAGCATAGCCCATTTTAGGTATTATCAGAGTCGATTTGAAACATTTTTGTCTCTGAGAAAGACTGAGAGATTTGGGTCTTTTTAAGCAGGGTCGCTTTACGGCTTTATGAAGGTGCCAAACCTGTAATCTCTTTTATGATCATATTCTTATTTCAAGCCAAAGGCAGATTTTGTCATAAATGTTGAATGACAAAAATTAAGCTACGCGTAGTTTTGAGTTTGATGTTACAGAACGATTCTTAAACTATTACGAAAAGATTATACAAAATCATAGATTTTTTCATGTAGCAGATCATGAGATTTTTTATGACAACGGATTTGCACCCAAAAAATAGAATAGCGCTTACTTCGATTCAAGCTGAAGAAATTTCAGGTTTGGCATATTCAACTTTTTCCAAAATGCGTACATATGACTCGATTTATAATTTCGTATTATTGTTTAATAGTGAAAAAATTAAAGATAAAAAATTCTTAATAATTTTGGAAATAGGGAAACTTTTTTGAATTTTCAAATTAAAAAAATCAGACGATATTAACTGTTTTCAAAAGTTTTTTTCTTCACTCGGATTCGTTTGTGATGAATTCCTATCCGAGACTTCAGCCACATCAGTTATTCGATACTCCTCTCCTTCCCTTCGTCTAACTTTGTATATGTCCTTTTAATGTACTTCAACTCCTACCTCATTGAATACTCACTTCCTATCCTTTTTAATCCTTTCCATATTCATCCATATATATTTTAATTTGTAGAAAAAACTATTACATTCTAGTAAAATTATGTTGTCATATAAAACTGTACACAAATATACAATCATTGTATTCTACAATGTTCCGATAACATAAATAATCCAATTTCTTATTTCCCACCAAATAAAAACTACCTAGAGTTCAAAGCAAAAGCCCGAAAAGCATTTCCCCGCCCACATAAATTTGCATTTCTTTTCTCTGAACTTGAATCTTGTTTGATAATTAATTTCTTGATGAAACTGTCAAATAAACATACATCTTGTTTCAACAGATAATGTAAATGTTTGATTTAATCGAAATGTTATAGTCCTCTTGCACATAATTAGGTATACTCTCTCGCAATTTTGAACAATCAAGTCTCCATGTACAAAAAACGCCCTTTTATTATATTCTTATTGCTTCCATGTCGAAATGCCGCGCATCCTTGTTCCAGAGTTCAACCAAGATCTGAGAAACGTCTGGTGTAGGAAATCGCTCCACCCACGAATGAACCAATCCATCAAAAGTTGGTTCATAGTTTCTTAAAGTGACATTCGTAGCTTGATTCTCTGAAACAGAAAGCAAAATTGTTTAAATGATTTAAAAAGGCTGTGTTTCAACTAATTTTGAGCGGGAGGGTTGACGCTGAAGATGATTGCGTGCATTCGATGGACAAGCTAGAATTTCTGCTTTCAAACACGAATGTCGAAAACCGGCTGAACACGGAAGGTAGTTTTCTGCAGTTTTCCGTTCCCCTGGCCAAACGTCTAGGAAAATTTTAGTACTTCTAATAATGTCGGACGCAGCCACGGGTTGTCACTAGTTTTTATTAAATTCATACAGTGATTCGAAGCCCACCTTAGTAAAAGAAAAATTTTCACAGGCCCATCCCCAGTAAGTGGAGTTGTCTATAGAAATATGTAATCATGCTAAAGGAATGAAATGATACTTTCGCAGAGTGGATGACCCGTGTTTAAACTGTGTTTCGCCAGGGTTCAAAAATAAAAAGGCATAGTAAAATAGGTTTTAACCGCAATGCTACGGGACTTCAATGGAACAGTCTTACAACAATATAAGGGGTTTTATCTGCATTAATACATATTTTCCTCTGAAACTGTGGAAAATGGTAAAGCATATGAAAACGGACGTCTAGGCGTTCTTCTTTTTTGAAATATTAAACATTTTATTATGTCGGAAAACAGGAATTACTCTCCTTAGGGATAACGTGACCTTGTATCTTGTGGGAGGGCTTAAGTGTCTAATTGGACTATCGACCTGGAGGTTCCATAGTACCAAAGGAACTACATTACGAGGTGTGGCTGTCAGGGGGTAATAGCAAAGCCCCCTGAAATAACGCGGTCGTGAGTTCTCGTACTCCCAAGCCATAGTATATACACCCGTCCCCTGCAAGCCGGAAAAATGTCAAAATGGGCGATATAGTAAATAAAAACAAAAAATGAGGGCTTTGTTTCGAAGCCCGGCTCTAATACGCCGTCACCCTAGCAGTTCCTTGAAATCGAAAGCCCGCACAGCGCCGCTTTAAAAAAACAACCAAAGGTCCACACAAGGAACCTTAAATATCGCATCATCATCTGGACAAACTCCTCCCGCTTAGTCTATGGGCAAGAGGCAGAAGGACTCCAGGAGATGTCCAGAATGAGTCTATTAATGGCTGTGACGGGTAGTTCAATGATACAAATAATTTGCACAACGCAGAGGTTTCCTTAATCCAAGAACCCTGAATATACAGGTAAAGAAATAATGGCTTACGAGAGAATAGCTTCATATTTAAAGGGCCACACAAGAAAGCAGCAGAACATACATAGCCGTCAAGGAAATGGGTGCGATTTTGGTTTCTAAGCTCTGTTCCAAGGACCTTACCGTTATTAATGTGACACTCACAGGGAGACGTGTAGGAACACTAGAGGTGTATATCGCTTTCGGCTTATTTCCCGGGTGACGCTAAGAATCCATCACCTGCAAGAGAATAGGATTCCTTTGCTGTTGGGCTATGACGCAAACTTCCACCGTGCAGTGTGGGGAAGCAAAAACATCAACAGCAGAGCAAGGGACTTAATTGAATATCTAGTGCGTATCATGCTGAAGATCCTTAATCATGGTGATACTGCCACATTCCAGATTAATAACAGGACTGAGGTTTTTGATATAACTCTATTTTCGGAAAAACGGAGGAGCAAGATAATGGATTCGAAATCTCTCACGGATCACAAATATATCTGGTCTCAGTTAGCTCTAGGAAAACCGGCGGTCTCAAAGATCAGAATCTTCAGGAAGACACTTTAATACTCATATAAAGAAGAACTTTAAGGCAGGCTTGTGGAATTCCCCTCAATCTACCATACCACAGATGCGTTAGAGCCCGACGCGGATGTTCTGCGACGGGCTCTGATTACAAAATGTGAGAACAATTGCCTCACAGGTACAATCAAATCTAGGAAAGGGGCAGAATGGTGAAACGCCCATCTGGAGAAACTATTTTGGGCATGCATTGCCCTTAAACACGTGTCACTGGCATGGTAGGACGGCAGAGTGATCTTCATTCCCAAGAGTGGGAACGTAGGCAATACTGCATGTAAAGATTCCGGCCAATCAGTTTAACGTCCTTCATTCCGAAGACGGTAGAGAAACTGGTCGAAAGATACATCATGGCTGAAGAGATTTTAGTTTCTCCGCTGTACAGAAGACAGCACGCCTTTTGAGGTAGGCTGTTCTGTAGAAACTGCGCTCCAAGCTGCCGTAGCAAAAGGGAGCAGCAGTTGGCACAGAGAGGGTATGCTGTGGAGACCTTATTAGACATAAAGGGTGCCTTCAGCAATGCCCCTCCAGAAGTCATATGTCGAGAAGCTTTAAACCAGATTGTGCGAAGAGCTAGTCACGTCAGTAGCGCCGCGAAGATGCACTGTGATTATATCCTCCTTTAAGTGTTAAAAGAGGCAGGGTATTACACTCAGGGATACGCGGATGACTTTATAATCCTAGTTACGGGGGCTTACATGGAAACGTCGATGGGTCTTAAAAGGTCGACGCTGCACATATTTGAGCTCTGTTGCGACTGCTCAGGGCTCTCGGTAAGTTCGGAAAATACCGGCCTGTTCATTTTCTCGAGAAAGTACAAAAAGCCCGAAGTTGACAACCCTGCATTCCACGGTAAGAGGCTGACGGGGATAAGAAGACCAGAGATCCCACTTGGGCGGCATGCCTCTGTCTTTCAGGCGGAGGCCGTGGACATACATTGCTGCACTGAAACACTAATAGAGGCAAATGCTGCTGGTAGGCTGAATACAATCTGCTCGGACACAAAAAGGTATTAAACGACTTGCAAAAAATAACAAAGGGCTCTCATATGAATTACTAGTCACTGAGGGGTCAAGGACAACCAAAAAGTGGACCAGTTGTCAAAAAGCGACGCAGAACGTGAATATATAGGACCGGAACCGGTACTGGGACTAATGTCTTGCTATTTCGGGATGACCATCAAAAGAAAGGGCAGAGCAAGGGCAATCCTGAAATTACCCAAGAAATATATTAGGAAAGTGGTTCAGACGCGTACAGGGCAGAACCATGGGCATGTCTTATGCCAGTGTCCGGCATTAGCTAGACTCAGGTAACAAAATCCACTTCATGGGACAGCCTGCCCGCCTATAAACTAAAATAAATTAAAATAGGAATTTTTTATTTTTTATTTGAACAAATAAGAAGAGTGCGCAGACCTTAATATTAAAGAAGAAACCTGGGGGAACTGACGTGGCTCATGTGATATCCTATGCCATTAAGCCTTTTGCAATTATATAAATCTAAAAATGGAGTAATTTATCGTCGGCTCTTCTGGAGAAAGAAAGATTTTTTACTCGAACTAATAACATGTTATTTTTAATACTTATTTTTTCTGAAACATAGAGAATAATGAGTCCAAATATTAAATAAACTTGTTGCAAAATATTAAGCTAATTTCCTAGCTTATTATTTAGAAAAAATATAATTATATGAAGAAACGAATGATACACCAATGGCAGGTATAAAATTGAAAACACCTTAAATCAATTGAACATTATTCTGGGCGGCAGGCGTAGACAATGGAAAATCTTTTTGTAGGTGTTAAAACATTTCAATTTTGTAGGTTTTTCCTGCAAATTACTGTTGTCCAATTGTTGATTTATATTTGTAAACAGCTCTTCTGCTCTTAAAGGAAACAGTCGCGAAGCCGAGGCTCGACCGACGACTAACTTATTTCATTCTTTGTTATTGTTTTTTTAATATCGTTTTTATTTTATCGTTTCACCGAGACGAGAAGGACATGGAGGAAGCAGTAGTTCGCCTGGAGCTAAAACTGTCATCAAGAAACAGCGGTGTGGACGACGAGGACGTGAGGCGGGTTGAAGTCGCACAGGTGCAGGTGCTACCGTAAGTTGTTCACCGAGGGTGGAATGTGGATGAGTATCCTGCATTCCAGATCCTGTACCTAGTGCGATTCAAATCTCACGGCCTTGGATTTGCCGCAGCACCGCTATCACCACCTCTTGGGCATGAAGGTCCCGTAATCTTCCTCCATTCGCCATGACGCTGCGACAGCGCAGAAGATACATCTGGATTTCCTGCGCAACAGGAGGGGACATTGGGCGGCCTGAATGCCTACGAGAGAAGCGAGCGATAGACAGTAATCGGTTGACACTCGTACTGAACCTGCGTGCATACTAGTTTTTTAGCCAGCGTATATTTTCTTTTGGATTAGTTGCTGATTCGTCCCAGGACTTTGACTGGTAGTATAGTGGGCGGCTTGCATATTTTATTTATTTCTGATGTGTTATTTTAAAAAAGTGTTTGATTTTGTATTCTTCTAATGGCGTCAGGAGACGAAGAGAAATTTGATTGTTTGAGACTCCAGGATGGAATCTCGCGCGGGTCCTCTGCTAATTTTTAATTATTTACATTTTGTATCGTTTGTTTTTGTCAGAAAGACGTGGCCGAATTTTCTTTAGTATATAAATGTTTTCTTTTTAGTATAAATGTAGATTCTCTCTCTCTTTCTCTCTCCATATGAGGGTGTTATCTTTCCCTTAAACCTGCGTTTAGTCTCTTTGTAGAGAATTTTTCCTCGCCTGATTTAATTAATGTAAATATCACTATTACTTTTTTAAATCAATTAGTTTAATTATTTAAAGGCCCCTCAGATGTTTTCTTAAGTGAGATTTTCAGGTACCCACGCCACTGCATCGAAATAATGGGCTAGGGCTTTAAAAAAATTATTTTCGAAAAGTAATTCTAATTAATATTCATAAATATCCTTTTGTTGGTCAGAGTTCTTTTTCTTCGAGGGCGGCAAAGTGGCATTTGCATGGCGCCATATATAATTAAATTTAGAGCGATAGGGAAAAATAAATTAAAAGTTTTGTTTCGTATATTTAATTAAAATGGAGAAGCTACAATTTTCGTCTGAGAGTCTTGTCTTATTTCTTTTTTTTAAGTAGGATTTTAAAACATTCTTTAATTTTTATATGCATGTTGTATGCTATTTATTGATAATTTTTTATTTTGTTACTGATTTTGGTTATTGATTTTATAACATGTGATTTTACATTTTTCTTTGAAGCAGTGGTACTACCCTGAATTTTATTTTATTCATTTTATATTGTTGATTTTGAATGCCATGTGACTTTATATTTTGTTTATGCTTGTGATTTCGATTTATTGTGTTGAATTGTATTGTGAAACACATGATACAGGACTGTTTATTACTAAGGACCAACTTAACTTATGAATGAGCTACGCCTTTAAAAGTCAATTTTTTTATTGCATTCGATGTTACTCACACGTTTTCTCTTGATACTAAGTTTAAACATGAAATCGTGAAATGGAATCAAAATAAAATTTTACGTATTTATCGCAGAATTTGTGTTTGAAAAATGTGAAGTCGATAGGGTATTTGAACTAAACTTGGAAAAAACTCTAAGTTGTGAAATTTAGTTTCTCTTCATTCCAAATTACTTGTGAAATTTGGACAAAGCTTAAGGAACACTAAACTTGGACTAAACTCTGAGAAGGTTGATTGACTGTTGATTTTCTTTCGGTTAGCTAAGCAAAATGGATTGATTTAGCAGAAATTTCCTTTTCTTTTTGTTTAATTCATTTTATTTTATTTCTTTAAATAATTTAAACTGAAATGAGGACTGTTTTGATTATGCATTGTTTTTTTTACATACTCGCGTAATTGATTGTTCATTTAATCCTATTAGTGTGATTTGTTTGTTCAATTATTTAATTGTTTAAATATTAGGTAAATAAATATAATAACTAACGATTGGTACAATTTAAAGTAATGATGTTATTTTTTCGATCAGGGTAATTAATTAATTATTTCTGATGTTAAATTTTTTTCCTTGCCGTGGCATATTTTTTTTTCTCGTTTCTTCAGAAAATTATTTTGACCAGTAATCAGCAAAACTTAAGATCAGAATTAATTAACAATTGGTACAGTTAATTAATCATTTTTTTTTAAACATGGCCGAGCAGCATATTAGCTGGTTGTTAAAC
>JAWWLR010000127.1:27977868-27988843 GCA_035041075.1 Acraspis erinacei | reverse complement strand
CAAAAATTTTCCTAATGGAGAACATACTACAGCAGATAGGAAAAAATATTCCAAGGTCTAATGGTATCAGTTTGCAAGAATAAAGAAACATGTTCGTATTCAAATAAATTCTGTATATTTATTTAACTATTGCTGCAGAGAAAATAGTACGCAATTAGTTAGTGAAATCTATTTAGCCTATCTATTAGACGCCGTCAGTAGCACAATCAATAGACAGTCTTTTCTGGTGTTACATCTGACATGAAAGCAGATTATTCGGTGATCAAATACTATGACTCGCTGCAAATTAACTTTCAATCAGAACAAGTTTTTGGAGTAAATTGCTCAGACAAAACTATAATTCTTTATGGAAATCCTTAACAGCTTAAATTCGCTTTATAAATCTAACCATTAACAATTGATCAATTTAAAATTCAACTAATTTTAGTCTCTTCGCGTGAGAAATCTTATTGGCTACACTACTCAAATATTTATTAACAAAAAACAAGTATTTCGATAATAGGATATTCACCCACTAGCGTCATCATAAGACATATTCTTTCGGTTTCATGATTTTTCTAGTTGCTGGGATTAGAAAGTACTCTCGACTAGCATTCGATGTTTCGTCATTCCAGCAGGAATTGTTCTGTCTTGGTGTTCATTGTCTTGATGTAATTCTCTTTTTCGTCCTCTACCTCAGGAGTTCCTAACTCTCATGTGATGAAATGCACGGTTTAGTATTTATACGTTATATCTTGATGGTCCATTTTTTCTTTTTCGGGGTACTTAAGATTTGTGAGTCCCCTTCTTCTTACACAAGCTTAATAAATCCTTATGGACGTAAATATATATCTACCTCATATGTCACTACGACCTCATCCAATAATTTTAATGTTTCTGGAAGTCCGGCTATATCTTTAAAATAATTTATAATACTTTCCGATGAATTCTCAGAAATATCTGCATCATACGCTTCCTCCACTTCAGGAATAGGTAGAAGTTTAACGACTTCTTCGGAAATTTAAAGTTGTTTTCTTTTATCACTTTCTCGAATGCGTGACTTGAACGTCATAGTAGATATTACTGGATCCGAGGTATCTAAAAATCGGTAAAAGGTATCTCCCATAGTAGCAGCTCGGATGTGCCTTCTGCTATGATTAAGTCTATAATTTTTGCAATTTTTGTTTTTAGCTTCAGATACTTCTTCGCTCAACATGGGAGCCGGCAATGTACTATATTTCAGAACTTCGGCACCATGGATGAGTATTTTATGAACCTTGGTGGCATTTGGTACCAAGAATAATGTTCAAAATAGAATTGCCCTGCAAAAGTGCATAATTCATCGAAGGGATTCACATTCATTTGCAAATGGCAAGATAAGGCTATCAATATTGCTCTTAAGTTACGGAGGAGCTTATTATTCAATCCTAGAAAGTCATCCAGAAAATTCGGTACTTTTGATTCTCTTTAAGCGGTATTACCGTCATGACTGATGCCTCTCCCACCAGTTTAGGGCAGATCAACTTAAAATCCCAATCCAGTCCAAAAGCTTGGACTGCATCAGACTTTTCTGTTTTTTAAACATTTCCTTGTCTTGTGCACTTCTCATTTGCCATTTTTCAACAGGGAGTCTGTATGAACATACCTCTGTCAGCTATCTTCAATTCAATTCGGAAATGCAATAATACCATATATATGTAATGTAAATACATTTGCAACTTTTGGGCAAACTATAATTTTTGCGATTTGACCTACACTCTATTTGAATTAATATTTCCTTTCGAATTTTATTAAAGTTATTCCGACATGAGTATGGATTTCGTCTAAATTAATTTTGACGGATTCCCACAATACGTAGTGATTTCTAAGTAAGCTTAGCCTTCCTAGAATTCCAGATGATTTTGAGAAGTAGTTCACCATTTTTGCATGCTCTTTCAGTTCCTTTAGTTATCTCCTGCAGTATATGATAACAAATTAATCATATTATTAATTGCGAATTGCACAGTCACCACCATCGTACGATTGTGGACTTTAGGAAAAAAATAATACTCTATATCGTGTTGCTGAATTGGGTGCACTATTTGGCTGCTTAACTAATGGCGCACCTATTCCTAATTTTTCTCGTTATGAGACTTTATCTCCTGACAGGTCTCTTCTTCAGGACATACTAACTTCTCCTGCCAGGACTTCTTCTCACGCTGAGCCTCCTCTTCCAGATAGGTTCAGTTCTCCTCAACCTGTCAGTCCTCGTTCTTCTTTCATACTTATTCCCCGTTGGAATCCGAACTGGGTATTCGAAATTCGCAGATATACTTTTCATGCTGATATGCCAATTCACTGGCTGTGTTGACATGTAATTTTTTTGGACAAAAGTTCAAGTGTATTGTTAAAACTTCGCTCTCATGGATAGCAAATCCGTATTTTATTGCAGAAAAGTCATTTTTCTTGGGCGAAAATAAACTTCTTGTTGAAAATTTAACTGCCATTGAAAAATCCACAATTTTTTCTTGAAAATTTCACTATTTAGTAAATAAATTTTTAACGAAATAAAGTCGTACTCCAAAAATACGAGAAACACGGGAATTGGAAACTCCAAGAATGCGATCGTTAAATGTTAAGAGAAAAGATGTATAAAGTTCCGAAAAGCGCTTACCTCCGATTAATTCGAAACTTCTTATACTTATGTATTTTGACGCGCTCATCACGAATATTATAGTGGGTATATCCGCAAATTTGATTTTCATGGTGACAGCCATGAAAACCCCATAAAAATCAGGTTTCTTTACGTTTATCTCAGTGAATAGTGAAAATTTATAATAAAAGCTTCAAAAAAAGTTGTAGATCCTTCTAAAAGACATATTTTGTGTTGAATATGTTTTTACACTAGAACTGATAGTTTTCGACAAAATATACGATGAATATGAAAAATCACAGATATACTGCAAATTTTTCGCAGGAATGCTAAACATAAAAAATTCTTGGAAGGTGGAGTACGAGCGCACAGACTGGATGGGGGAAACGAAAGTTACAAGAGTAAGTGAAGTAAAGTAGGCATTAATGCTAAGACTAATGCGCATGGTAAGCATCCTACGTTATTTCTGTGAACAGTCAGAGTGGTGCCTTTCCACCCCTCATGACACGTTGGTAAAGGGGTCGTATGTGACCTCAGTTTTTTCTGGGACCAGTTACTAGGGTACCTTCCCGCCCTCCATGACAAGTGGGAAATGGGATCGTGTCACAGGGGTGCCTCCCCACCCCCACGAAACGTTGGAAAGGGGGTCGTGTCTGACCTAAGTTATTTTTGTGACCAGTAACTGGGATGCCTTCCCGGCCCCATGATACGCTGGAAAGCGGGTCGTGTGTAACTTCAATTATTTTTGTGACCAGTCACAGGGATGCCTTCCCGCCCCCCGTGGGACGTGGGAAAAGGGGTCGTGTGTGACCTAAGTTTTTTCTGGGTCCAGTCACAGGGGTGCTTTCACACCCCCCATGGCACGTTGGAAAGGGGGTCGTGTCTGACCTAAGTCATTTTTGTGACCAGTCATTGGGATGCTTTCCCGCCCCGATGAAACGCTGGAAAGGGTGTAGAGTGTAACTTGAGTTATTTTTTTGACCAGTGGCAGGGATGCCACGTGAGACGTTGGGTCGTGTAGGACTTAAGTTATTTCTGTGGCCAGTCACAGAGGTGCCTTCCCCCCATGAGACGTTGGAAAGGGGTTCGTGTGCAACCCAAGTTATTTCTGTGGCCAGTCATAGGTGTGCCTTCAAGCTCCCCATTACACGTTGAAAAGGGTATCGTGTGTGACGTAATCAACTCTAAGCTTCGTACCAACATTTCCCTTATTTTTTCGAAAAACATCAGTCGTAGGATAAAAACATATTGAACATAAAATATGTATTTTCAAAGGATCTCAAACTTTTATTTAAAGCTTTTTTTTATAAATTTTCGCAAACAGAAATTCTGAGTGTTCTGGAAAAGTTAATAACTTTAATTTTTAAACTTCTTTCAGAATAAAAAGAGCAGAAAAGTTAGCCAATATGCATTTACCTTCCGCATTTAAAAACTGGGAGGAACATGGGATGTAGCCATAGCATTGTTTCTGGAACTAGAGGGTGCCTTCAGCTACACTTCTAGGAAATCTATATTCCGTTCT
This sequence comes from Acraspis erinacei, assembly GCA_035041075.1. NCBI lineage: Eukaryota > Metazoa > Arthropoda > Insecta > Hymenoptera > Cynipidae > Acraspis > Acraspis erinacei. The sequence goes on along the minus strand of JAWWLR010000127.1, from coordinate 27,984,710 downwards.
GCTGAGGAACATGGTGTAGGTACCACTGTTTATAAGTGGATGCACTCTGCTCCTCGGTAACACTCGAAATTGATGATTTGAACCATAGGTTAAATGATTCAGGTTTTTATATGAAAGGCTATGCAGATGAACCTTTTATACCGGCAACAGGAATCCATAAGTCAATAAGTCAAATTCATATAAAATGCACTCAAAATTGCTGGGAACTGGTGCAATAATCGTAACCTTTCTGCTGGACTAGAAAGGACTGTATCATGGGTTTTACGAGATGCAGGAAACTACCAGAGCTCTTGAACCTTAAATTCTATGGCAAGAAGGTCAGCTTTGACCCTAAACTGACCTGGAAACTACGTATTAAGAAACGCCAAAGCAGCCTTTTGGGCTTGCCGAAGCGCAATTGGAAAAACCTGGAGACTTAAAGCCAGTCTAGTGTACTGGTTACAGATGGTAATTAGAAGAACAATTATAACTAATGCCTTATTTATCTGGGTGCCAAGATCCGGTTTTGTTAGCGCCACGAAACAGCTGGAGATCAGAGGACTGCAGCGGAGACATACAGAATGTCATTAAGTCATGGGGATAGAGATTCCGTTTTTCTTGATGTGCATGATTAAACAAAGAGAGTATTGTCGGGAGAATAAATCCTTTGCATGCATTCTAATAACATGCTCAAAGAATACTCATCCATGAAGCCCCTTTAGATGATCTTCCGTAAAAGGGATGACTGGCCTGATGAACAGAGGAGGAGAAAATTATTCACAACGTGATGGACTCACCTGGTATACTGTCGGCTCTAAAGATTCCATTGGCTCTGGACCTGAAGTACTTAAAATGAAACCTGTATCGAAGGTAAAAATCGCACTGGACAAATTTCCTACCACTTTTCAAGCTAAATCGTGGATAATTATGAATGCCTAGAGGAGATTCGCAAACGACGGTTTGTTAGACACAGCGTTACATATACTGCGGATATGCTTATGCTTCGTCTAAGCATTCCATTGAAAACTGGCTCTTGCAGAAACAAGAAATATAGTGTAAGAGAGCTGAAGGTATGGATAGACTCTGAAAATTTGATTAATGAACCAACCTGAGGAAAGTTGAAAGAAATTCGAAAAACAATTCGATTTTGATAGTGCCGCTTAGGAGATAGCTTATCACATCCTTTGCGACTGTGATGTGCTATTAAGCCTCAGAGTGAAGCATTTTGTTAAAAAGAGCATGAAAAAACATGTAAAACCTGAAGTTAACAATATTTTTTAATATACCATTTTACAGCTTACAATTTTTTATTTTAATTAGCGTACTTTGCTAGTGTCGATATGTATATTATCAATATTAGTTTACCTTGAGAAAATCAGATAATTTTGTGACTCGTCCATGCTTTCGAAAGTTGCCTTATCAGCAGTTCAATACAATTTATTGTAAATTTAGCCCAAAGAGATGCTTTAAATTAGATATTGCTTTCCAGAGAATGATAATATTGATGAATACATTCAAACTCTGCAAAATTTATATCACTTTCTTGAAAGATTTAAGCATATCGCTACAGAGGAAACTACATAAATATTTTATTTAAACACCGGATTTTTATCAAAAGAAAAAGATCATATAAATTTGGTATCACTTTAAATTAATTCAAGTCAATGAATTTTCTCTCACATAACGGATACTGATATAATATTATTATCTGAGAAAATAAGATTGACGCTCATGATTTTTGTGATATCGACTACAGAATAATTGAAGAAGATGAAGATCTTTCATACTTTGCTCATATGCCTGGCAGCTATTCTCAATTATATTGGTAAATAAAATCGTAAAATACATCAATCATTTTAAAAACATTATTTAGAGCTATATGCAAATCAGAATTTGTGCGACTTAATCTTCATTCTATCCATATTTATATTTTCCATCAAACGTTATATAAGTTTTTCCAATAGTACTTTTTGCAAAGCATGTTCGCAGTCTACCAAACCACATTGATGAATTTCTTTCCGTTATGTGAACTAGTGTCTTCTCTACACTACATTCCTTGATGATTATATCATTAATCCCTTTCTCCATCCGTATTTTTCTGCATATAAAACCCTGTAAAATGACCTGTTCTCAAAATATTCTAACAAATGGTTTATGGTATGGGGTAACATTTTCCAAGTGTCCCCACATAAAATTTTGATATCATCAATTTATTTTCACTTTTATGTATCTGGAGACCGATTTAGTTATTTTCAGTGTTAATTTTTTAATACGGTTCCATTGTAGGAAAACAATAGTTAATACAAAAATAATAAACTACTTTGTTGGAGGGGTCTGCTGGCCTGTTAAATGTCCAGATGGTTTTTGATGAGTCCATTTGACTTCATGTTTTTGGACTGTTTTTTACGTTTATCTCTTTGTCTATAACATTTCGGCTATTTAAAAGCAATCACTGCACGTGCCTTGCGAAAAATCCTAAAACTCGCTTCGACTCTGCAAAAACTATACCGGACACGCAAAAATACAATTCGTTTGGACTCTCTACAGAATCGACTGATAAAGAATTCGTCATCATCACCACAGTATGAAATTTTCCCGAAGAAAGAGAGCGTAAAGAGTTCGCGAATAGAAGAGCAAAGGGAATGTTAAATTGAATAAAAAATTATTTTTGAAGTAAGACTCTGAGAGACAAGAAGACTTACACCAAAAAGTACCGAAAAATGTAAAAGGAAAGGGGACTCATAAAGAGACGAGCCCGAAATGGGAAAGGCAAAGAAACAACAACAAAAAGCACTTCAAATTGTTATAGGCAAAGAGATTATTACAAAAAAAACTGCACAAAACATTGGAGGCAAATGGACTTATCAGAAACCTTCTTAAAATGTAAAAGGAAAGCAGAACCGTCCATCAAAAACGTTTATTATTTTATTATTAACTATCGTTTTGCTACAATGGAACCGTATTAAAATGTATCATTGAAAATAGCTAAACCCTTTTCCAGATACATACAAGAAAAAAGAAAATTCTAACCACTAAGATAGTAAAGCATGCCCAGAAGCTCTGTAGATAGTTGGCCTGGGGCACCCGTGTTCGTACTTTATAACAAATGTGAGAAACCTAGAAACGATAAAATTGCCTTTCTGGTAGGAAATTTTATAATTGTTTTACAATTTAATACAGAGCCAATTGTTGCATAATTGGCTTTACTTTGCGCAATAAGACCAAAATTAAAAACAATCAAGTATAGTTATCAGCTTAAATGTTTACATATACCAAAAAGTTTTTTTACAAACCGTATAACGCTAATTTTGCATTCGCCGCCTCGCGTACTGTGATTAATGTCTGAGTTTCCATTAGAGAATTGCACTCCGTCGCTACCATCGTACGATTGTATATTTTAGAAAAAACTTAATCCTGTGTTTCTTGTTGCAGAATTAAGTTTAGAGTTTGAGTGCTTGCCTAATGGGGATCCTATTGCTGGTGTTCCTCGTTACAAAAATTCTTCTCATGACGGTTCTCTTCCTCGACACCACACCTCTACTGCTGACGTATCACTCTCTGCTAGCAGACCCAGTTCTTCTGCCAGGACCCTTTCTCAAGCAGAGGCTCCTCTTCGTTATAGGTCCAGATCACCTCCTGCTTTCAGATATCGCCCTTCACTCATTCGTGGACTTGATCTTAATGAACTTAGCTTTATTCGGCTTATTCCTGACTCAAATCCGAAACAGGTATACGAAATTCGAAGATTCACTTTTCCTGTCGATGAAGAAATTGGATTAAAAGTAGAACGTGGCCCTCTTACGCCCATGCCAACCGAAGAGCGAAATGTTTTAACGACATCCACTGGTTACATCCTAGCAATATTAGAAAATAATAATACAATTCTTCGTGGAATCTATAGAAGAACTTACTCTATGAAACGGGTGAAAATAAACATAGATAGCGGCGCGATTCTCGAATTGACTCGAAATGAGATCCTTGAAACTCCTTTAGGTCCAATCAGCCCAATATCAAAGAATTTTAAAGCAGTACGTGTAAACAAAATGTAAGCTAAAATTTCCTGCATCATAAATCTATATAAAAAATGTACAAGTAAACTATAGGGTTGTCTGTGATTCGAGCTCGTATAAAAATTCTACTAATAACTGGTAATTAACAATTAATTAATTAAATAAACAATAAAAATTGAACGTATTATCGTTCTTATTGATAACATTTTTCGACAACGACCAAGTCTCCCTTTTTGAAAAACAGACACAAAAAAGTTTATTTTCATTATCTTATAAAATAATTAGAAGAAAAATGATTATAGGCTTATAATGCTGTACATACAAAAATTTTCCTAATGGAGAACATACTACAGCAGATAGGAAAAAATATTCCAAGGTCTAATGGTATCAGTTTGCAACAATAAAGAAACATGTTCGTATTGAAATGAAGTCTCTATATTTATTTAACTATTGCTGCAAAGAAAATACTACGCAATTAGTTAGTGAAATCTATTTAGTCTATCTATTAGACGCCGTCAGTAGTACAATCAATAGACAATCTTTTCTGGTGTTACACCTGACATGAAAGCAAATTATTCGATGATCAAATACTATGACTCACTACAAATTAACTTTCAATCAAAACAAGTTTTTGGAGTAAATTACTCAGACAAAACTATAATTCTTTATCCCATTGCCTCTCACACAAGCTGCATAAATCCTTATGGATATAAATATAAATCTGCCGCATATATCAATTCGACCTCATCCAATAATTTTAATGTTTCTGATAGTCCGGCTATATCTTCAAAATCATTCATAATACTTTCCGCTGAATTCTCACAAATATCTCCATCATGAATTTCGTCCACTTTAGGAATAGGAAGAAGTTTAACGACTTCTCCGGAAATTTAAAGTTGTTTTCTTTTACCACTTTTTGGAATGCCTGACTTCAAATTCATAGTAGATATTACTGGATCCGAGGTGTCTAAGAATCAGCAAAACGTATCTTCCATAGTAGCTGCTCGTATGTGCCTTCTGCTATGATTAAGCCTGTAATTTTGGTAATTTTTGTTATTTGCTCCAGATGCTTCTTCGTTCAGAATTGCGACCGGCAAAGTACTGTAATTCAGAATTTCGGCACCATTTATGAGTATTTTATGAACCTTGGTGACATTTTGTACCAAGAACAATGTTCAAGATAGTGCAGGGCATTTCGCCCTGCGAAAGTGCATAATTCATCGAAGGGATTCACATTTATTGGTAAATGGCAAGATAGAGCTATCAATATTGCTCTTAAGTTACGGAGAAGTTTATAATTCAATCCTAGACAGTCAGCCAGAAATCTCTGTACTTTGAATTCTCTTTAAGCGATATTACCGTCATGACTGGTGCCTCTCCCACCAGTTTTGGACAGATCAACTTAAAGTCCCAATGTCGTCCAAAGCTTGGACTAAATCAGACTTTTCTGTTTTTTAAACATTTCCTTGTCTTGCGCACTTCTCATTTGCCATTTTGCAACATGTAGTCTGTATGAACATACCTTTGTGAACTGTCTTCAATTCTATTCGTAAATACAATAATAACATATATCTGTAATGTTAAGTAGATTTCCAACTTGTAGGCGCATTAGAATTTGTGCGATTTGACCTACACTATATTTGACTTGATATTCCCTTTCGAATTTTATTAAAGGTATTCCGACATGAGTAAGAATTTCGTCTTAATTAATTTTGAGGGAGTCCCACAATTCGCAGTGATTTCTGAATAAGCTTAGCCTCCCTAGAACTCCAGATGCTTTTGAGAAGTATCTCACCGTTTTTGCAAGTTCTTTCAGTTCCTTTAGTTATCTCCTGAAAAATATGATCAGAAAATAATCATATTATTATTTGCGAATTGCACAGTAACTGCCATCGTACGATTGTGGACTTTAGGAAAAAAATAATACTCTATTTCTTGTTGCAGAATTGAGTTTACAATTTGACTGTTTGCCTAATGGCGCACCTATTCCTAATTTTTCTCGTTATGACACTTTTTCTCCTGACGGTTCTCTTCGTCAGGACATACCAACTTATCCTGCCAGGTCCTATTCTCACCCTGGGCCTCTTCTTTGTGATAGGTCCAGGTCTCCTTAACCTGTCATTCGTTGTTCTTCTTTCATACTTGGGTTTATTACTAAGGATCTTAGATTTAGTCGGCTTATTCTCCGTTGGAATCCGAACCGGGTATTCGAAATTCGCAGATATACTTTTCATGCTGAAATGTCAATTCACTTGATAGGAGCACGTAATGCTCATAAGCCAATCCCAACTGAAGAGCAATTGATTTTAGCAACATCCACTGGTGATATCCTAGAAATATTGGGACGTGATGATACTATTCTTCGTGGAATATTTTCAAGAAATTTATTTTCAAAACGGACAAAAATCAACATGTACAGCGGCGCGATTCTAGCATTGGCTCATGATGAAATCGAGGAAATTCCCTTAGGCACAAGACACCCAAATGCGAAAAATTTTAGAGCAATACATGTAAACAAAATGTAAATTAAAATCATCTGCGTCATAATTCAATTTAAGAAAAAGTGAAATATAGGATTATGTGTGATACAAAGTTTGCTCGAAATCTTACGCAAAACTAGCAATTAAAATAAAAAGTCAATGTACTGTCATTCTCATTGCTTAAATATTTCTTCTATGTCCCAGTCTCTCTTTTATGCAAGAATAATTAAACCCTATAAATTGACACTATAAATTAAACCCTATAAATTTAGTGTCATATAGTTAAATATCAAAAAGATAGAGAGAAGCGATTTCGTGAAATCAACCAAGAAGAGAAAAGTAAATTTATTGATCGATAATTGCGCATGCAATT
>JAWWLR010000127.1:27755058-27768169 GCA_035041075.1 Acraspis erinacei | reverse complement strand
TATTTAAAGAAGAGGACAAAGTAGATACGAAAAAGTTTGAAAAAGAACGTTCAAGTAAGAAAAAGCTAATTTTCTCTACCAAAATTGAATTTTCAAACCTTTTTTTATGACTTTCAGCCAAAAATTAATTTTCCACGAAACTTATGCATGTTTACCCGTAGAACATGAAATTTCAAACTTATATTTTTAGTTAAAAAATTATTTTAAACAAAAAAAAGGCTTTTCAGTTAAACAGTTAAATTTTCAACCGGAAATAAGCCATCTATCAAAAAGAGAAACTTATAACGATGTAGTTTAAATTTTTACCCAAGTAGTTAAATTTTAAATTAAAAAAGATTATTTAAAAAAAAAATATTTCTTAAAAAAGTGAGCCAACCCAATATTTCAAACAAAACAGATAAATACTCAAGCAAAAAAGAAGAATTTTTAACCAAAAAGTTGCGTTTAAATTTAAAAACGATGAAATCTCTTTTAAAACAGATGAATTTTTATTAAACAAATTTTTTTCAATATACTTGAATTTTTATTTTTAAAAATTCCACTTGAATTTTCAAGATATAAATATGAAGTTTATAACACAAAATAAGTTTATACGGAAAAGATTGAATGTTTAACCCAGGAAGACGAAATTTTTTTAACCAAAAAGGATCAATTTTTAACTAAATAGTTGAATTCTCTACGAACTAGTTGCATTTTTATCCAAGAAAGATGAAATTTGTACTAAGAAAAGATTTTCGATTATTTTACAACACCAAAATATAAATTTTTAACAAAACAGAATTTTCAACAAAAAGTATAACTTTTGAGTAAAACAACTTAATTTTCAAACAAGCAATTGCTTTTTTATCCAAGAAAGACGAAATTTACTTAAAACAGATGAATTTTTAATTGAAAAAAAATTTTTTTAAAGGAGTTGAAGTTTCAGCCAGAAAATATTTCAGTTCTTTTTTCAACGCCAAAATATTCAATTTTAGCAAAAATGAAATTTTGTACGAAATAGTTAAATTTTCAACAAAACAGTTGCATTTTGTTAAAAAAAATAAAAATTCCACTAAAAGAGATGAATTTTTAAATGCATTTTCATCGAAGCAACATGTAATTTCTACTAAGGTAGCTCGAATCTTATAAATCAACAAGTTATAAATTATCGATTAAAAATAAATAATGTTGAAAATTTGTTTAAAAATACCGTCTTTAGCATGAATTTGATAGAAATCTGCTCTTTTGCAGTTTTTAGGGCATTTTCCGGGCACAATTTAAGGGCTTATCCCATTTAAAACCCAATGTTAATTTCAAAAGCCCGGAGGCACGGTTTAACGATGAAAAAAAAAATTACGGAATTTCTTTTTCCTAAAAACGAACAAAATCGGGGAGGGGTGTTTATCAACAAAAACCGAAAGTTGAATTTTTAGACCACCTAAGTATCATACTGTGCTCTTTCACTGATGTGCGCACTCATTTGGCTCTTTCAGTGATTTTAACTTGGTTCTGAAACATTTTGTCGAAGATGACAAGTACTGACAGATGTAAACAATGGGCTGGGTCGCCACACTTTTCGTACTTTTTTTGCCGGTTTTTTTTCTAAATGTACTTCAGATCTCTCCGACGTTTAAAATCTCTTTTAGTTACACAATTATTTCACATTATTGTTTTTATTGACACATTCGTGGTACAGTTCAACATATAACTACTCGAAAAATCCGGAATTGACGTAAATTCAGGCACGTGCGCACTGGTGACATCTAGGATAAAAAGGTCTATTTCGATCTTGAGACTGGTGGCTGGCCTGAGGACGCAGTCGCATGGATGTAGATTAGTAGATTACTGGAACAGTTTTGACCAATGAGATTAATGCTGGAACTGGTGCAGGCACCTAATTGGGCAACACTGTTCCACTATTCTACTCATCTACCTCCGTGGGACTGCGCCCTGAGACTTGCAGACGGTGCGCGTGCGCGGAAACGAGTGCCTGGTCCTTTGAGTAGGGGGTGTAGGTTTGCTAAAGTTCGTCTCCAGTTATTTTACCTATTTTCAACGTAAAATACTTCACTCAGGTGATTCACGTAAAAAAAACCTTAAAGCACGCTAGGTGAGTAAAACGACAAGGGCAAGGCTTAGTTAGATTTAGTTTGGGAACTAGCTACGCGTCGCGCTAGTGGCACGAAACAGTGCTTTACCGATATAAAGTATCCAAGATAGCATTTTTTTCTAACAATATATACAAGAATGTTTTAGTGCCTTTCCAGATAATGAATCTTGTTGGTAGATAATTCCCCTTTTTCCTTAAAAATTCACCTTTTCTAGTTTAAACTTAGTTTTTTTTGGTTGTTAACTCTTGAATTTGATTAAAAATGCGTCTTTTTGGAAGTAAATTAATCTTTTTGTTTAAAAATATATCATTGATAGTTAAAAATTCAACCTTTTGGTTGAGAGTTCTCAAATTTTATTTAAAAATTCGTCTTTTTTGGTAGTGAATACATCTTTTTGTTTAACCATTCTTTTTTAAATGAAAATTCAACTGATTGGTTGAGAATTCTTGAATTTTGTTAAAAATTCTATTTTTTGTAGAAAATTAATCTGTTTGTATGAAAATTCATCTTTTTTGTTTGAAATTTAAACAAATGGTTTAAAAGTTGTATTACTTTATAAAAAATTAGAAAAAACTCTCTTCCTTTAAAGTTCAACTTTTTTCTAGGTAACTCTTGAATTTAATTAAAAATGCGTCGTTTTAAGCAGTAAATTAATGTTTTGTTTAAAAATACGTCTTTTCTAATTGAAACTTCAGCTTTTTGGTTAAGAATTTTTAAATTTTGTTAAAAATTCAACTTTTTGGTTGAGAATTCTTGAATTTCGTTACAAATTCGTGTTTATTTTTTGCCGAAAATTAATCTTTTTCTTTAAAGATTCAACTTTTTGGTTAAAAATTTAACAACTAGGTTTTAAAGTTGAACTACCTTAAATTAAAACAAATTTCTTTCTTTAAAATTTAAATTTTTGGGTGATAACTCTTGAATTTGATGAAAAATTTGTCTTCATTGTTAGTAAATTAATTTAAAAAAAAATTTTTTTAGTTCAAAATTCAACTTGATGGTTCGAAATTCTTGAATCTTGTTAAAAATTCGCTTTTTTGGTTAGAAAATTAATCTTTTTGCTTAAAAAATTATGTCTTTAAGTTGAAAATTCAACTTTATGGTTGTGAATTCTTGAATATTGTTAAAAATTTGTGTTTTTTTCGATAGAAAATTAATCTTTTTATTCAAAAATTTCTCGTTTGGAGTTGAAACTTTAACTTTTTTATTGAGAAATCTTAAATTTTACACTGTTTTTGTTTACAAATTTAACAACTAGGTTCTAAAGTTGAACTACTTTATTTAAAATTAAAAAAAACGTCTTTGATTTTTAAAAATTCAACTTTCTGGTAGGAAATTCTAGAGTTTTACTGAAAAATCATGTTTTTTCGTTGCGAATTAATTTTTTGGTTTACAAATTATTCTATTTTAGTTGAAAATTTAATTTGTTGCTTCCGAATTCCTGAATTATGTTAAAAATGGTATTTTTTGGTCATAAATTATTCTTTTCGTTTAAACATTCATCTTTTTTGTTGACAATTCAAGTTCTGTTCTCTTACGATCCGGAGGGGAAATGGCGTTGAAACTCATTCAACAGATGGCGCCAAAATCAGTTGGTCCGAACCTTTTGTTGATAAACATTGTAGAGTTTAGAAAAATAATTTAAAAAAATTAGTTTGCGAGAAATTCACCAAAAATTAAAAAAAAAAAAGAGAACTTGATGGAAACGTCATGAGTACGGTATATTTCTTTATAGAGTTTATAAGTTTCTAGTCTGTTCATTTTAGACATGAGGTATGCTATTTAATTTAATTGAATGCAAAATCTCCTTTATATTTAAATAAAAATGCCTAATATAGTAGACGGTTTGTTTACTTGCTCGTTCTATAAATGAATATAATTCACTTGTCATATAAACTTACATTCAAATAACCCCAGCACGTCGAGATTCTCACATAACCTTCAAAAGACTCATAAAAATTTTTTTCGAGTATCTTTTTCGCGTCTAGAGGTCAGACCACGTTTATGATATGTTTTTGGGGTCGCTGAAACCGAATACGAGATTTAAATAACCCCAGCACGTCAGGATTTGTGATAATAACTCAAAAGTCCTCGTAAAATTTTTTTTTCGAGTATCTTTTTCTCGGTCTGGAGGTCAGACCTTGTTTATCATATGTTTTTGTGGTAGCCGAATCCGAATACGATGTTCAAATAAATAAGCAAATGTGGTTCCTGCATCTTCTGAAAAACATTTATACGTAAAAATGTATCCAAAAACGTGATTTTCACGAATGAGACTGTCTTCAGCTGCTGTGGGCGCTGTGGAGCACAATCACTTTTTGCCCGCGAATTTTCAAATTAACAAATTTCTCAAATATTATTTGAGAATCTTTTCTTAAATTTTTTATCTTAGAAAAAATAAAATTTTTTTCTGAAATTGTAAATATATAATTTTTAATAGAAGAGAGGAATATTTACGTTTGAAAATAAAAGTTTAAGACTTTAATTATGATTTGGAAAAGGGGATAATTTTGAATTGGTTAAGGAAAGTTTCCAAAGCAGTAGAATATAATAGAAAATATGTCATTCTCAGATGGATATGAGAATTTTTGAAAAATATTATAATTCGGATGTGAATTTTTCAAAAGAACTACAATTTTGAGTCGGACGAGGGAATTTTTCAAAGAAATCTGACTTTGATGTGGAATATGAAATTTTTAAAAGAATTATAATTTTTATTTGGTATATAAAATTTTCGAAGAGAATTGAAATTCTGAATTAGGGCATAGAACGTTAAAAAGGAAGTGTAATACCTAAGGAAAAAAATTAAGGATTAAATTAAAAATTATTTTAATTTAATCTACAATATTTACTAATAGAGTATTCTTTTTTTCTGTTTCAGGTAAGCTTCAGTTAATGTTTTGGAGATAGTAGCAACAATTTTTGTAAGAAATTTGACATCCAATTTAGAACATGAAATTCTGTAAGAAATATATATTTCCAAATTTCAAAAGGAAATTTTCGAAAAGAATTATTATAGTTCTGACACTGAACGTATCATCTAAACAGTTGATAAAAGCGCTTATTTTTAAATTATAAGTGAATATAGCCTTATTTAAAATTTGTTGAAAATAATGATTTAGAATATTATATTTTAATGAAAATACATTAGTTATTTCATTATTCATCTTGTAACTCATTTCACGTGCGTTTCAAATAATAAGTTGAATGGGATGGATTTATTTAATGTGCATATTGTATAATGAAGTTATACAATTTTTTAATAATAAGGATTACTTTTGTATGACATTTAGGATGACCCTTTTCGCCAACCTAAAATTCAAATATTTTTTCGTATTTGTTTTAGTACATTTATTATCTTATTATGGTCCTGAGTTTTTAGTTTTAATTTTCTAAATTTCAATCAATGCTTTAATTTTAAGGATAATCGAATTAATTTTTAAATGTTAAAAATGATGTAATTTTCAAGAAATTTGAAATTTGAAACATGAGAAGTTGTTTCAAAGGTGCTAAGTCAAGTGAACCTAATTTTTCGGGGGAAGCAAGAAACCATTCTAGAGAAAAAATTTACAAGAGATTGAAACAAAATAATATTTTTTCCATGTAGGTGGATTGATTAGTTTAGTAACCATTTTTGCAAAAATAGTGCTACATGTGCGTCTAATAATCTAAGGAAGATATCGATGTACTTGGCACTGTTTAGATTTTCCTGGGATTTTAAATAAAAATGGCACATATCAGTTGTTATAAGAATAATCTGATATACAGATTTTCATTTATTTCATAAAACATAACTTATTTAACAGGAAATAACATCATAGCAGTTCACCATAACCTGAATCTCTCAAGAGAACATCTCTTAACGAACTTTGATTGAAGCTTTTCGTTCATTTTAGTATATCTTAAACCCCAGCCTGCGATAGCATAATAAAATACGCAGAAAGTGAGACTTCGAAAACCATGATTTTAGTGAAGCAAGCATCAGATTTGGCAGAATAAAAAGTGATAAAAAGAGCACCCATGCCAACGTTTGCTGAATTAATTTTCTTGCTAACCTCTTTAAGGAAAAGACCCAAATTAGAGAAAATGGAAACTATGTAGAGATACTCCTCAGCGACTTTAAGGTGAACCCCAGCGAACAAGAAAATATAACGGATCGACCGAAACTCCTAACGCCCCATGGTTTCTTAGGTATTCCTTTAAGTCAGATATTAAGAATGTAAAATGAAGAGGACACAAAATCTCGCCCTGCAGAACCCCTAGTGTAACCTTAACTGACGTGGTAGGTCTGGCCCTAGTCCTACTAGACACTCCTTTCCTTAGCAATTTTTGACAAAGAAGCGAGTGATTAACTCAAGGAGAGTTCAAGGCAGAGTTCTACTTCAGCCCCTCTTGTCAGCCTTCAGGACAGAAGTCAGCTGGGCATTTTTGCAATAGAATTGCTCAAAGCAATTTCTCTGTCACTTTGAGGATCATCTCTATCACCATTTTGCAAAAGAATAAAGGTTTGGATGTTAGAACATTTGGAAGGAACTCTTCTAAATCCAACATTCTATTGAAAAAGCTATACAGATAAGGGATCCAGTTTTCTGGTAGATATTTAGAAAATTCAATAGGGATAGCCATCCTCTCCGGGTGCCCTATTACTTTTACATGACAATAGGCTATCTTTCACTTATACCACTAACTGAAGAAGACCTAATTCTAAAACTATTAATTGCTACCCACCCAGGAAACAAAAGTCCATTCGGTTGTGTTGAATGGGTTTGGAAGGCTTCTGAATTACGTATCTATCACTGGAATTCCAGATTGCTGCGGATTGGTTTTTTAAAGACTTTTAGTCGGAGGGTTTCATATAATCTTTCGATAATTTATAAATTTAAAAAATCGTGTGAAATATGGCAGCCTAACCTCAACAAAGTCGGTCTCATTCAAAAAGAGAGAAATACCGATTCACGCAGTCGCAAACCGATTCAGCATTAACTTTCTGAATATGCAACTGACAGATACGCAATTCACATAGTGGTCTTTCCAATGGGTTCCTTTTGCCTGGTCAGAACGCTTATAAAAAGGATGACCACTTGTTTGTAATGCTTTAATTTTACTTTGGATGACAAACAATATCATATTTTAGTTAAAGATTATTTGAATAAAATTAATCATGAAGAGGAATTTCGTTCACATTGACGATTCTAAATGCCCGTGAGATTGGTGTACGGCTACCTAGTGGTGTGTCTTGGATTTCACCTCCGTCCATTTCTTTAACATTCCCGCTGTACATGTTTATTTTTACCCGTCTTTGAAAGCCATTTAGTGATGTAAATATTCCACGAAGTGTTCTAGTGCTCAGTACTATAATTGCAAATACGTCACCATTGGATGTTGATAATACAGGTTGTATTGTGGTTGGCATGGGTCCAAGGACTTGATATTTTCCTCTCACTTGAATTGGTTTGTCGCGAGGAAAAGTGTATCTTCGAATCTCGAAAAGCCGATTCGAATTCGTCTGGGGAATAAGCCGAATAAATCTGAGTTCTCTCAGTTCATATCCAAGAATGCTTATAGGTGATAGCCTGGGATCAGAAGATCTGGAGCTGGCGCGATGAGAAGACTCGGCAGGGGGAGAAAACGTTCCTGGAGAATCTGAATGATGAGGTCCAGCAGACGGAAGAGACCTTCCAGCAGAATCATGCCTGCCAGGAGAAGAACTTCCGGAAGGAGGAAAACTAGGAATAGGCGTGCCATTAGGTAAGCAATTGAACTGTGAACTGAAATCTGCAACAAAAAACATAGGAATACATTTTTCTCAAAGCAGACAATCGTAGGTTGGTACACTATCAACGGAAATCATAGGTCAGCCGCAAATTATGTAAGACGATTTCGAAGGCGGGGGGTTGATAAAATTTTGCTGCGTCTTACTAGGGCTGGAGATACAAAAATAAAAATAGTTTTTGATGTGAGGTAGGAGCAAACCAATTCGTATCTCAAGTTGCTTAGCTGAAACTTCGAATTTTTAACCTAAGCATAATAATTTTGATGCATAAATATGATTTTTTTTTTAACAAACAAAATCACTTTTGGAGATTCTATAAGACCCATGAGGTTTGATCTGTACTTCCCGTAAGAAAGAAAATAATTTTTTTTCAGAATCGTCACTACCAGGTAAATCGCATGAAAACTTAACGTTTATCTTCACAATTAGATATAAAATAAAGATGAATCATTATTTTCTTCAATATCTTCAATAAGAAACCCCATATGTAAAAAATTGGGATTTACGTTCGTTTTGAAATTTCTTCGATTTTTTGAGCCAGTAATCTTATTCTCAAAAATTCGCAAGTCCTTATGCCACGTTGCCGGTTAGTCACGTTAAGTTGGGACCGTCCCATATTGTATAAATTTCGGATCAATGTGGACACTTTGGAATTCTATTTTTTTAACACACACAGACGTTGTTATTATTAGAACTAGGCTGGTTCATTTATATCTTATGGGACTGACACGTAAGCTAAGGTGGTCCAAAAAGTGGCCTTTCCTGAGAAGTATAAGCAATTTTCCATTTGTTTAAAGTATAAGTCAAAAAATCAATTTCGACGTTAGAAGAACGTCCAAAAAGTGATAGTTATTCTATATTATTATATTCACCAATTGAATTGAAGGTAACCACGAAGGATAAGACTAGAGTACAAACATTTCTCATTTTTCCTAGTAAGAACAAAATCTGATTAATGTATTAAAGGAGAGTGCGATTCGCAGTAGATTTAATGATTATTCGTGTTCTGTACTATATTATAATAATTTATATTCTAAAGCTTTTATCTCTTTAGATTACATACTTCTATTTTACGTTTCTCAGATGTTTACATTTAATTAGAACCAGTGGAAAAAAACACGTGCCGAATTTGCTAAATTGATATTATAATTTCTATAATCTTTTACTTTTGAGTACAATTTTTCGTTTGCAATGAAAAACGCATTGAATCGACCTTTTTAAGTTTTTATACTACCTGATTAGTTCATGCCATTATGTAAATACCTATAATTGGCGACAAAATGTGAAAATAATAATTGTGCAAACATACAAAAATTGTTTAAGGAATTGAAATTAATAAAAAAATGAAATTGTTTAAATTTTCCTTCAGAGATTATCCGTAAGAAAAATATACAGTAAATAATAATTACGAAATATATATCATAAAATGAAGTTTACAATTGAATAAACGTAATTTCTCATGAGAAGCGAAAAACCTTTCTGAAGGGAAAATTGACAAGCGATTTAGTAAATTTTAATTTTTACGCATGTTGAAGGATTAGTTTAATAACTATTACGTGTAAAAATAAGTAGCGCTAAATGTCTTTTTAATGATCTAATGAAGATATGGATGGACTTGGCACCGTTTATATTTCCCTGGGATGTTATATAAAAATTGTACATACATTAAGAGATCTTCTATTCGAATAAATGATAAAAAAGAATCATAGTTTAGTATACTTGTGTATGCAAACATGGAAAAATGTTGAACTATTCAAGTTATTCATATTAAAGTACTGAAATTTGACATTCTTGTGACAGCCTGTAAAAATTTTTAGTAGAAAAATTAGTATTTTGAATACGAAATGTTATGAATCTGTATTTGAAAGAGTAATCGTACCACAAAGTGATATGGTGCTTACTACTTTGTCTACAAATAATTTCAATTATCAAGACAATGAATATCATACTCTGTAAAACTTATTTGAGAAAGTAACATTAAAGAAATCGAAATTCAGTCTCGATTTTTCATAGACAGTACAAGTCCGATAACTTTCCAACTTCGGGGCTGTAGGGGCAGAAAATTCCAGGAATTTCGGAATTATCCGATGTCCCCTCTAGTAGCACAATATTTGGTGCGCGCATGCGTAAATCATGGGCGCAAATAGTGGAAGAACCATAATTAGTGAGCGTGCCGTACGTGTGACGACGAGTTAAGCTGTTCACACAAGAAAATTCGTTGCAGTGTGCTGGAGACGTCTCAGTGACGTGCCGTCCGTGCCAAAAATCATAGAGCCAGCCAATCGCATACAACCTGTCGTGCTGCTTCGGCCTGAGCATTGACACACCCAAGTAAGTCTATCTACCACAGCTCGCAACGTCCTTGAGCAAGTACCGCCACGGGCCGCAGCAGCACGGCACGTTGCACGCGATTGGTTGGCTTCATGAGTTCGTGCACGGACGGCACGTCCGTGAGACGTCTCCATCGCATTGCAACGGGGTTTCTTGTGCGACCACCTTTAAGGGGAGTGTACACTTATTGGACTTGTACTGTAGTGCTTTTTCATTATATTCCCGAGTATGTCCGAGCAATTTCGATGTTTGCCGAACGCGTTCGTGCCACTACACGAGTGCACGTATACCGGCAGATATTTGGTCGGAAGTACTTCCTTTATTATTTTGTAGTCTTTTCTTTCTTTACATTTTGAATCTTCTTTATTATTCCGATACAACATTTTTATTTTCAATAACAGTATGGCTGTTTAAATGAAAGAAACAAAATTCCGTGTTTTTTATAAATTCGCAGGAATCGTTCGCGGTCAGTAAAATGAAAGAATTCGAACTCTTGCAGCTGAAAGTTTTTGAACTTAAAAAAATGAATACTGAAATCTAAAGTAAAGCACTTAAAGTAGGATTCTTGAATTTCACACTTCAAAATTTAAAACTAAAATTTTATTCAAACAATTTTTGTTTTAACCGCTTAATAATTTAGATGTATAAAATGGAAGGTATTAACACTTTTCAATAGAACAATTTGAAATCGAGTGGAAAAATTGTACAGTTCAAAGATTATGCAGTTCAAAAAATGTAAATCGACGTACTCATTTTCAGTTCCCTTAATTGAACAGTGAATCTATAAATTGTTCAATATTTTTAATGATATGATTTTAAGCTAGAAACATTAATTTTTTAAATGAGCAATTAAATTATTTTCATTATAATTAGTTTTCAATAGATAATTGTTCAATTAAAAAAATTATTTAATAATTTAATACATTTTTTTAAAATTATGTTTTCAAGATGAAAAAGAATACCAAATCTTCTGAGAAATATAAACCAAACATGTTTATTATCTTAAAAACTTTCTGAACCCAAAAATAGTTTTTAAATCATATTCTTTTTCACAATTTTTCAAAATGAAAATTCCTTTTCAATTTTCCTAGGAATCCTCAGAAAACTGTTTTATTCTTATAAAACCTTTCACAATTCTTAAAAAAAACTTCTTATTGTTTTGTTCCAAACCTGAAAAAATATACATTTTTGTAATTATTTGAAATCGTTTCAAAATTTATATTAATTTACATATACTTTGATGATTCAAGGCTATCGATTTCGAAATGTCCAGTTCTTAATATTTGATTATAATTACACGTTTCATATGAACAGTCAAATATTTCTACCAATTAAATAATTGTTCCTTTTTTCTAATTACATATTTTTTTAAATTTGAATGGGTTAACAATGTAATAGTTTAGACTGAAACAGTATTTTCATAGATTTCGAAATTGAATCATTTGAATCTTTACATTTTTTTAACCCCGAAGGCTATATAATAATTAAAGCTTTGAACAAAGTATCAAGTTCTATTTACAGTTGATCAACTAAAAACGTTTTTTATGCAAAAATTCCTATTCGAATCCTATTCGAATTTGCAACTGTTGAAGATATTAAAACTGTATGTAAAATTTTTTTAATTGAAAATTCACGCCGAAAAAGTATCCTTAAAAATGCAAAATTTGTTGAATAGTAGACTTTATAACCACGCATATAAACTAGTAAGAATATCATAATTGAAGAAGCTGAAAATTGAACTTAAAATTTAAAGAAAGCTGAAATCGAACTTACTTTGAATTTGTACATAATATTCCAGAAAAGAGAATAGGTAGAAAAATTATTTTTCAAATTACGATAAGTCATAATGTGATATGAAATTTGTGATATTTCAAGTATGAACTTTTCATTATTTTTGAAAAATTAATTAATTTAAAATTAAATAAATATTTTTCTATTTTCAATTGAGAAATAGAAGCTTCTTGCTCCCAATGGTGTAATTTATTAATAAGAATACTCCACCCAAGGCAGGTTTACTTCAAGCATCAAGGCCCTATGGTATTCTTCTTAAAAGTAGTAACAGATTTTTATTTTCAAGGCAAAATCTTCATTGGAAGTTGGCGGGCGTGCTAATTCATATTTTCTATACAGGAGTCGCATGGCTCCTTCTCAGTTAGCTCTCATTTTTCTCACAAATGCTATTTTACATTTAGTATATAAGCGATTTCTAGATATACGCAGATATGTATTTCTGCGTTTCGTGCGAGCGTTTATATGTATAAGTTAAAATAGGTTAGTTTACTTTGATATACTGAATATTAAATATTCATAATTTTTATACTAAATAGTGCAAAACTACTTTCATTTATTGTAACAAAAATATGAAATTCACCGGTCAAAAACCACTGTATCGATTTTTGAAAAGCGTCACTTTTTTCCGTGTTTTGATATTGTATAATACTAAACTTTCAAACGTATTTATCATCTATTCAAATGAAAAATCTCTCAGTGTACCAATTTTGATGAAAATTGTCTGAAATTTTAATCTTGATAATAATATCTCCAAAGAAATATTTTAGTATTAGCCGAAATAGAATTTTCCTGATCCTAAAATAAGATTTTGGAGTGAAAGATACAAAAAATTCGATTTTAATGAAAACGAGGTTCTAAATGCTGAGTTCAGAGAAATAAATCAGATATCTTTGTCCCAATGATTAATCTCGTCTCTTTTGTTTTAAAATAAAATTTTTGTTTATTTCTGACAATGTGAGTTAAAATAAAATCACTGAAATGACCAAAAATGAATTAAGATTAATTAATTACTGCACTGATAAATGTGATATCGTACATTTTTTTAATAACTTGAAGAAGACCTGAATTACAAAAAGTGATTTTGAATTTAAAGTAATTTAAGTTCATGAATCACACCAGTAATTAT
>JAWWLR010000127.1:27424743-27436374 GCA_035041075.1 Acraspis erinacei | reverse complement strand
ATATAACATTAATAATGACATAAGATACAAATTTCGAATAGCTAATAATTTTTTTGAGTTTTTGAACACTTTAATGCTTTAAAGATGGCTCATGATAATAAAAAAAAGAAATTACTCGAATTTTTCTGAAATTTTTTAAAAAGCAATCAAAATATCAAAAGTTGCCTTATAATATTCTAAATTCCTGAAGAATTTTGATAAAATTTGTTTACTCTCTTGAAACCTTTTGAGAATATTTCAAAGCTTCTAAAGCTTACTTTTGTAATCTGTAAAGATCTAAATTTTTAATATCGTCCAAAGTTAAAATTCTGTTGGAATCTCTCCAGCTCTACTATGTATTTCTTAAATTTATTCCATTTTTTTAATTTAAAACAAATTTTTTAATCTTAGCGAATTGAAGCTTTTCGCATTAAAATCTTCTAGACTCTTATTTAAAATTTTAGGAAACTTTTTAATTTGTTGAAACAACTTTTTTAATTTCGTCTAAAAGTTCTTTCTTAAAATATAAAATAATTTGAAATTTTCCCACGAATATTAAGAAAATTCTTTTTTTTTTTTCTAATCCTCATCGATCTTATAAACCTTCTAATCTATATAAATTAATAAAAGATTTCCTTATTTTTCGAAAAAAATAAATTATTTTAATTATTCCTATCAACATATTCGTTTCTTTTTCATTTTCGTGAATTCTTACGAAATTCTAAAAAAAAATCTTTAGAAGTTTTAATTATTTTTAGTCGTTTCAAAATTTCTTCGTGGCTGTAATAATTTCTTTCATTTATACACAATCAAACTTGAAAAAATTGCACGATTTTCCAATTGTAAAATGTAAAATTGTTGATCATTTTAACAAATCGAAACCGTTAAAAATAATACAATTTGGGTCAAAATTTAAGAGAAAAATTAACTCGAATCTTTTGAAATACCTGGATACATTAAATTGCTTTTGAAGTACTTTAAAATTGCTAGAAAATTGTTAGTGTGTCAACAGTCTCGAAAGTTTTTGTTCCAGATTGTCCGATCTCCATGAAGTTTTGAGGTCACCTAAAAATACTTCAAGAAATGTGGATGTTTCTCGAAATTTTCTCGAATCCATCACTGTTGGAAAGGAAAATTCTTGACAAACGGCTTTAATCGCAGTACTGACTAAGGTTGCGTTTTTAGAATTTTAATTTATAACGAATTAAAAACTCTCTTCTGATTGTAACTACAACTGTCGTTGGAACTTGCTAATAAAAAAACGTTTTTGTTTAAAAGAAAAATGCAACAAAATTAATCATATGAAACACTTTATTTGTTGTAACATAGTTTCTTTTAACTACAACAACAACATTATATTCTTCATTTTGATCTCCTTTTATAGCATGTGGCACCTAGTTCATCAGCGCATTCAGGACAATAATAGAGGATACAACTTTCATCCCTGTTACATGATGGGCTGCAGGTGGTGGCGGCCTCTGCGGTGATGAGCATAGTCATTAAAATGAAGCAAAGAGTCACGGTGATCCAGCTAGCCATTCTGAAAAGCATGATAGTTTCTTACCTTCTATTTATAGATTTTTTATTCTTATTTTAACAATCGCTATTATAAATTGTCTTGATTCAACTTACTTACTAAAATCAATAAAATCATTAAAATATAAGTCAGCCAAATTGTAATCAACTAAAAGCCATTAAACGATAATTACGACTGCGATTGCAAATTAATAGTTTTAGAGAAGCTATTGTTGAATAATAGTTTTAAAGTTAAAAGATGTATATTAGTTTATTTTCTTTAAAATTCTTATACCTGACTCATGGGACAGAAATAATAAATTTAAAAACCAATAGTGCTGACAGAGTTTAAAGGAAAGTAGTAAACCTATAGAAACATAATAATACAAAATGTCCAGGATAATTACGTGAGTTTTGAAAACATAATATGATTTTGGTTCGAAATGTTTGGTGCGACAGGAGTACAGTACGTAACACCACAATTTCCTTCAGGGCGGATGAAATGATTTGTTATTTTAAAAGAATGTATTCAATAAAAACAGCGGATAGAAAATTATTCTGAAAAATATTCATAAAAAAACCGAATAATTTCAAACTTTATTTTGGTTTCTTAAAAGGAACTTCAGGTTATGATTTGGAATAGCCCTTAAGGCCAATTCAGACTGGTCGCTCTCGATTGCGGTTCGCCGGTCCGGTTCGGCTCTCGGTTGACCGGTGCAGCTCACACTGAGCCGATTCAGCTTACACGATTGTCATTCCCACGCATGCGCGGTTCATAGCATGTAGCAAGCTCGAGAAACAACTGACAGGCCTCGTGGCATTGCGAGCGCTCTAATTGGCTACGGTTGCGAACGGCACGGTTGAAATTAGAATCGAACCTAAATGCTCGAACCGAACCGGAACCGGGACCGAGTACGCGCTGATTGGCCGAGAGTCAAACCGGACAGGTGAACCGCAACCGAGAACGGCTAGTCTGAATTGCCCTTTAGGATAGGATCACTAATTATTGGCCCTGGTCTTCCCCTCCTGATTGTTTTGCCACAGTTAATCTAATTCGACTATCCTTTTTTTATAGAATGTATACTGTTATTATTGAGTACAATGAATTCTGTATCAAAAATTAAAGAAATTCACCTCTGTTTTGGCACGCATATAATATGGCTAAGGTGCCAAGAATTGGTGCTCTTTCCTATCCCCGAATTTTTTTAAACTTCGTATGCTCGTGTATTTTTACGCGCTGATTATGAAATTCGTAGTGAGAATTGGTGCAGATTTGATTTTTTGTGGTGAAACTATAAACTATAGAAAAGTACTTTTTCGGCCCACATGAGTTTAACTATTATTTTATTGCGAAAAGAAGTAAAATGTAGATTTTGAAGGTTTTATTTTTTATCTGCTTGAAAATATTTTCCCTTCAATATCGCTTAAATTTCATGCACAGGGGGGGGGCGGATGAGTAAAAAAAGGTTCTTGACTTGTTAAGTTAATTTTTATAAGTAAATTTAAATTAGCCAATAGCCCAAAACAAGGATTGCTTACTCCATGATAGTTTTTTCTTCTTATTCTGTACAAAATATCTTGTTTAATTAAAATCACTGACAATATAGTTTGTACAGAATATGAAGAAAAAATTATTCTTTTTTGCCCATGAATGCCTATAATAGGCATTTGCTTATATAATTTGTTAAACAAAATTGTAAACAAAATAAGAAGTTGCAAATTTTCATTATCAAGTGTAACTTTTACGGTAAAGGTAAGCAATTTTAACGCAAAATTATACCTTGTGAGCGAACATTCAATGATTTTGGCTATTTTCTAATATAATTTGTTTTTAACAATTAACTAAACAAGTGAAAAAAAAATTTTCAGCCACCCCTGTGCATCAAATTTAATCGGTATTAAATAGGGGGAAATTTTTTCAAAAAGATAAAAGATAAAACAATCAAAATCGACATTTTTCCTCTTTTTGTATTAACATAAAAGTTTAAATAAAAAAAAATACTAAAATCGGCTCTCAAAATTCTCCACAAAATTTGAAGGTTGAAATACAGCTACAAAATACATATGAGTACTTTGAAATGATATTTGAAATACATAAAAGAATTGTATTTTGTAGTTGAGGTATTTTGTATATTTTTGTGAAAATAGTTTCTAATAGCAGTATAAAAAAATTCTATTATAGGTCCTGGAACTTCAAGTGTTCAGGGCTGCACAATAACTAGTTATGGTACACAAGACTGCTCAGTACATACCCATTGTATATATGGATGCGCAGTATGTATTAAATGCATACTGCACCGGATGCAAAAAGGAGATACAGAATTATTTTTCTGGAGTGGCGAGGCCGCCGAACACTTGAAAATAAAGACTCGAATTTTAATTTTTAAGATATAGTATCCACCATGAATATGTAATGCCGGATCTTTTCTTCCTTATAAAAAACGTTGTAGCTTTTTTATTTGTAGAATTATTTACAAAAAAAAGTTTTTTTTCTGATTAGCATACTTTAAGTTTTAGCTCAATTGGAATAGTACTTAACGAACTATTGATGTTTTAATTAGCTGGCTCAATGGATTTTCTCCCGCGTAGACTTCGCCCCGGTCGGTAAACCGCTACCCCAGTGTTAGGTCTCACAGGCAGCCGAGTTTTTGTAATTAAACTACACGAAATAAGGAAAATCATGGTTTATAATAAATAGTTCCTTTTCTCTGATGAAAATATTTAAATTTTGTTGTTGTTGAAAGTTGTATGTGCACGAATAATGCACCTTCTCGGAAAAGAATTATTAACAATTATTTGAATAAACATTTTGAACATTTGATAACGCCATCCGTCGCAGAGAATGATAATGCATATTTCTGATCAGTTTTATTACAAAACATTAAAAACTTCCAATTTCGTTGCGAGTTGAAGTGAACAAATTAAAAATATTTTAATCGGAGAAAAAAACAGTTTTTCGTAAATAGTGGATCCGCCATTTCATTTTTGGAATTTTTGAAATCGAATTTGTAATCCGCAACCCCAAAAACCCAGGAGTAACCGAATGTGGCCCATTTTATGAACTTTTTCTAATTTTGGCCACCTTTTTCCGATTTTTGACCACTATGCAATCTTCAGAATTTACTTCGCATTTCTACGTACTATAAATATCTAATGCGCAGTCCTATAGACGGGATGACTGCACTTCGTAGCCTGATTTCCTACATAATGGTACTGCGCAGCTCTATATACAGTATTGTAGGATTCAAACCCTTCCACTTCCCTCAAATTGATTTCCGCTCTTTCCTATCATAACCTCTCTCCAAGCCACCACTTACCGCCTCTCCTCTCATCACCATCAACATTCTCTCTTCTCTCTTTCTCCCAACTCACTCTTTTGCACTCCCACTCTTTCGCTATAAAATTCCTATACTTATTTTACACTCTAGCGATTTGCATATGTATTTCAAATGTATTTTGACCGAATTTACTTTGCATTTCAGATACCTGAAGTACAATTTTTGAAAAATACTGCCCATCTCTGAATGTGCATCCCGAGCAAAAGGTCAGGGGGGGTTGGCAATGGGATTGGTGAGCGAGTTTACTGGGTTCTTCGAGATACTCTGTACGCCACCTTTTCAATATTTACACACTCATTCAGTTATTACGATAAATATTCACTAATTCACCGTGAATCTCATTTCCTTTTAGTCCTTTTGCAGTTAAAAAACGAATAACTGTACGTGACTAACGAGTGGACACGCTCTGTATTGGTATCCCCATGTTTACCAAGCTCGTATTGCTAAGATGAGTATTTTCGGCCACCAACACCAGTTCCGCTCTTATCGGTAGATGCTAAGCTGAAACTATGTTTGGTGGGAGACCGGTAGGAGGCGCCCAAGAGAAACGCCAGACTAGGGAAACTTACTTTTTGAACACCCCTCGTATATGTTTATTTCACTCTAGAATGTGTTTGTATAAGTATACGTATATTAATCATTCTCATAGTGTTAAAAAATACTTCGGATTAGTATTCCTTATATTTTTCTAAGATAGTAATAAATTTTAATAACTTTTTCACAGATCCCTATATTCCCAATCACTAAGGCTTTCGAGAAGAATGCAGGAACCCTGCAACAATGATATGAATATGCGTTATTATCTTGACGCAGGTGACATAGGATGCTTAAAAGTTGCTTTATTGATTTAATAAATTTGAAAAAATTACAGAATAGCACTTATTTTATTAAATATTCCTATGTTCACTTTCCTATTCGTATAAACTTCTGTTTATATTAATATATACCGCTTTAAATGTAATTTGATATATTTTCACTAATTCGAATTTCGACTATTTCTCTAATTGAAATAGAAAAATTTCACTAGTAATTAGGAAAATTCCACTTTTAGAATCATAGAAAATTCTCTCATTTTTCATTGACGAATTTTTTATTTTCCTTGATCATTAATATTCACATACCAGTATTTTAATCTTGTAATATTTTTAACATAGAATCTTTTATAAACGGAATAAAACAGTATTCAAGATACAAAATTAAAATGTTCAAATTTATTAATTTATTTTAAACAAAAAATGTATTTTCTACTATAAAATATGACTGTTTAACAAAATATTTGAATTTTCAACATAATAGTTGAATTTTTAACCTAAAAAGGTAAATTTCCAACAAAAAAGTGCCATAGTTTATATTTCTATCAAAAAAGATAAAATGTAAAAAAAGACAAATTTTCAACAAATAAAGATTTTTCCCTTAAGAAAAAAATAAAAATGTATCTAAATTGTTGGAACCTAAAGCAAAAAGATGAATTTTCTCTACCAAAATTTAATTTTCAAACCAAAATATGACTTTCCCGCAACACAATTAATTTTCCAAGAAACTGATGTATTTTTACCCAACAAACGTGTAATTTCAAACAAAGAAAATTATTTATATACTAAAAATAGAGAATTCTGAACTAAAAAAACCCAATCTTAAAAAAATAGAAAAGCTACATTTTTAGTTGAAAAAGTAGTTTTAAATCATAGAAAGGCATTTCGACTAGACTAAATAAATTTTTCACAATGCAGTTCAACTTTTACCCAAGTAGTTAAATTATCAATTAAAAACGATTATTTTTTATCAAAATAGTTCAAATTTCAACCAAAAATAGGAATTTTCAACTTGTTCAAGATTTACATGCAAATTTTACTTGTTGTTATTAATTTTATCATGTTTTATGTATTTTTAATTTTAATTGGTGAATGCTTCTTCAATCAGCTGCGATGTCAAAATATTTATTTCTTCAGTCGGTCTTTGCTCATTATCTTATTATTTACACGTACAAGTCTTATTTCAATTACTCGTGCACATACTCCCAGATTTAAACACTTATCGCTGTCGTTTTCCAATTTTCGCCTACCGTTGAGTTCAGTTCGCCTATTGCCGGCAGCGAGAATAGTCACGCAAACGCCTGTATATTTTTATCTATTTTATTTAATAAAATTACCGCACTTTTTTGGCGTCAGCCCTGTTAAACAAAGTAAATATTGTTAAAATTGTTTTCTCGTTTAACCCAGTGAAGCACTAAGTAATATAAATCTTCAAGAAAAAAATCATTTCTTAACAAAGTGATTTAACGAGATCTTTCATAAAAAATAGTTGAATACTCAAACAAAGAAAATTAATTTTTATCCAAGAAGTAGCATTTTCATGAAAAAACGATATTTATACTAAAAAATTGAATTTTAAATCCAAAAATCAAAATTTTTTTCAACCAAAAAAATGGCTTCTTAAAAGTGTTGTTGAATTCCCTACCAAATAACTGCATTTTTATCCAAGAAAAGATCAAAATTCTCTTAAAACAGATGAACATTTATTTTAAAAGAAATTTTTAATTAGTTTATTTTTCATCAGCAAAAGATTCCAGTTTATTTTTTATAATCAAAATATGAATTTAAAAAAGTTTTTATGGAAAAAATTGAATCCTCAATCTAAAAAAATGATTTTTTAAAACAAACAATGATGAATTCTTTAAAAAATAGTGAAATTCTCTACCAAACTGTTGCACATTTAACTGAGAAAAAAGATACTTGTCCTAGAACAGATGAATTTTTGTGTCACTGTATGATTTATCCCGAAAAATAATAACTAATTTATTATAATTTGGTTCCAAAGCGTCCGTACATACTTACTGAGCATTTTTTAAACTATTCTGAATGATTTTTACAGAATTAAAAAAAAAATTTTTAAAGCGTCATGAATTCTTTCTGATCCCTGGGAATTTTAAAAGATTTCCAAAATCATGAAATATGTATTGAGAGGATATAATTAAAATTTTAAGAATAATTCAAGTAATTTAAAAATATTTTGACGAAAATTTATAATATATTTTTTTCCATGCATCAAACAGTCCTAAATATCTTGTGAACTGACTGAAACATTTTTCAAATTCTGCAAAATAAAAGAAATTTTTTACACTCTTCTTCGCCAAATTTGAAATCTTTAAAAATTGTTTTTAAATTTTTCGAAAAACCTAGAAAAATTATGTTTAGAAATTTTAAAGTAAATAAAAATTGAATTTTTGACTAAAAAGATAAAATTTCAACCAAAAATTAAATAATTAAATTTTCATTTGAAAAAGTTAATTTTCAACTAAGGTGTTGCATTTTCAAGCAGAAATGATTTTTTAATTAAAATCATGAATGTAAAAAACAAAAAAATGAATTATCAACCAAAGAATTTAACTATCAACCAAGTTTAATATTATTTTTGTATGTTTTAAAAACTTCTACATATCTCGCAAATGTATACAAATTTTTTCTGAAATTTTTTAATCTTGCAATATTGGAAAATTTTGCTTTAAAATCTTTTACATTCTTGTCCGGAATTTCAGGAAATTATTCGAAATGTTCTAAAATATTTCTAAATTTTTTCCCTAAATTTATCTTTTTAAATAAAGAAATAAAAATTAATTTCCCTAGAGTCATAAAAAATGAATAAGTTTTGAAATAATTCTTTAAGAATGTTTAAATGCTGCAAAAAAATTGTCTTCAAATTTTCCAGATTCTTTTTCGACATATTTAGAAATCTTTAAAGCTAAACATTAATCTTTAAAATAAAAGCTAATTCATTGAAACTGTTCTCAGAAATCATATTGATGTCACCAGTATTTTAATTATTTCTTAATATTAAGAAACATTTACGATTTAAATATTCTCTTTTTAGAAATAAATTGTTCGAATGGAAAATCTTGATTAGGAAATTTCGATTGACAACATTTAAAAAAATTCAATAAAAAATAGAACACAACCATTATTTTTTAATAAGAATTGAAAATCTATTATTGAAAATTGAAAAAATTATTTCTTTGGTTGAAAATTCATTTTTTTTCGTTTTTCTTTGGCTTGAAAACAAACGCAGTATCATTGTCTCGTTAAAAAAAGCGCATTCTTTAAAAAACGTTGTTATTAAACATTTTATTGCAACTTTTGCCGTTCTTTCAAAAACTGAATTTGCTTATATCTAATGTTATTTTCACGATTTAAACGTTAAACATTCGGTCTACAAAACAGCCTTATAGTTTTTTAACTTCTGTTTTTTTTTCAAAACACTTTTGTATATTTGAGAATCTTTGAAATACTGTGAAATTGTTGAATGAAAAAATGTAATTTTTGGATTTTCCATTATTGCTAATGCTGCCAAAATTTGAATTTTCGATTTTTCAAGTAAATTCGAAAAGTTGTTATGATAATCTTGAAGGGTATTCAAAGAGAAACATTTTTCTTTTCATGAGATTTTTCATATCGTGCGTTATTTGGCTTAAAATGTTCATTTTCGTGTGTTTTTTGGAATTTTGTAAATGCTATATCTCTGGTCATTTTTTGTTACGTGAAAAAAGTCATCAGGATAAATTGTTCGAATTTTTGAATACTATGAATATCCGTGCAGAGAATTTTTGAATTTTGCTAAAAGTGGCCTCAAAATTTTTCAAAAGGTGCTCACTTTTTGAATTTTTATCCAAAATGGCTGCCTAACGAAGCTGATCTTTATTGTAAGACACTAAAAGGGTATACCAAAGGCCTATCTCATAGAATAATTTTTTCACAAATAATGGGGATCCTCACATGACGACCTTGTGAGGTTCTTCACTCCGGGGGGGGGGGGATTGCTAGAGAGATTGATCAGCAACCTGGGTCGGAGCAGCGTTTGGAGAATGAACGTGTTATTTGAATATATAACACTAGAATTCTAAATCAATCTAAAAATTTAATAACCCCTTCCTCATCCGACTCCCTTCCCCACCGAGTGAGTCACGCCTACCCTGAAAGGGAAACGGCTTAATGATATAATAATAAAAAAAATTGTTCTACTTTAAAATGTAGTTAAATTTGTAACCAAAATACGAATTTTTAAACAAAAGAATTAATTTTCTACCAAAAAAAACGAATTTTTAACCGAATTCAAGAATTCTCATTTTTAAAAGCTAGTTGTTAAATTTTTTACAAAAAAAAATCATTTTTAAACAATAATATTAATTTACTACTAAAAATGGCGAATTTTTAACAGCATTCTAGTATTCCCAACCAAACAGTTGAATTTTCAACTAAAAAAGTGGAATTTTTAATCAAAAAGATTAATTTACTACCAAAAAAGGCGAGTTTTTAACAAATTTCAAGAACTCTGAACAAACAGTTGAATTTTAAAATTAAAAAAAAATTTAAACCAAAAGGTTAATTTACTTGCAAAAAAGGCGAATTCTTAACAAAATTCAGGAATTTGGAAACAAAAAGTTGAATTTTTAACTGAAAAGAAAAAATTTTAAACCAAAAGATTACTTTACAATGAAAAAGACGAATTTTGAACAAATTTCAAGAATTCTGAACCAAAAAGTTGAATCTTCAAATAAAAAAAGTAGAACTTTTAATCAAAAAGATTAATTTTCTAACGGAAAAAATGAATTTTTAACAAATTTCAAGAATTGTCAAACAAAAAGTTGAAGTTTCAACTAAAAAAGATGAATTTTTAAAGAAAAAAATTAATTTAGTACCAAAAAAACGAATTTTTGATAAAACTTAAGATTTCTTAACCAAAAAATTGAAGTTTCAACTATAAAGGATGAATTTATTAAAAAGAAATTAATTTACTGCTGGAAAAGGCGAATTATTAAGAAAAAAAGTCTCTCCCGCAAGCCAAACTCAGGCGGCGGCTGCACCCCCCTCTCCTTCAGCAGCTAAGGAATTGACGGTTCCTCTGAGTGATGCTATGGAAATGGGAGCGGCCAATCAGTCCCCCAACAAGAGGAAACGCATCAACGGTGCCCAGAAAAAGAGACTGTACAGGCAAGCTCAGCGGGCTAATAGAGCAGCTGCGGTATCTGGCACATCGGCAATTACACTGCCGATAATCAGCACTGAGGCTCAGAAGCGGGGAAGGGGCTCAGGTGGTACCCCACTGGGGAGGGGGCTAAGCCTGTGAAGAGGCACAAGGTAGCCCAGCGAAAGTCGAACAGGGAGTCGCCTGGGGTTGGAATGACAGCCGCTCAGAGGACTGAACCCTTGACGGTGGTGGTGACGGATACGAGCTACCCGGACTCGCTGCTCACTACAGCTCCGTCGGTTAGAGGGATTCAACCCCCATCTTAAGATAGAGTCCTGGCGAATCGTCAGGCACGATAGGCCTCAGGAAGAGGACCCGGCGGGAGGAGAAACCAAACGCCTACTGGTTGCGTAAATTCCTGAGTCCCAGACGAAGGCTCTTGCGGTCCTCAATAACAGGAACTTCTACCACTTTGGACAGGTAAACTTTAAGGTTGACAGCCAGAGGCAGGAGGAGCCTGTCGTCCTACAAGAAGATCGGGATAAGACATAAATGAATACTCCCGGTCTAACCATTATCCAAATTAACTTGCATCACAGCAAAGGCACCTCTGCATTTTTGCAGAGGCACATGGCTGCGAGGCACACAGGCTCGCTAATCCAGGAACCCTGGTTACTACGGGGTGGCTGTAGGGGTTAAGGAGGGGCTATTTTTTGTTACCGAGACCCTAAGGCGACCAACCCAAGGGCTTGCATACTGGCGAAGGGAGTCAACTTCGTCCCACTGCTTGAGCTGTGTTCCAGGGATCTGATGGTAATAGCAACGGACCTTAAAGGAATAG
>JAWWLR010000127.1:27238937-27249090 GCA_035041075.1 Acraspis erinacei | reverse complement strand
GGATTCCAATAAGCGTTGTTGCAAAACAGCTTGCGGTTTCAGATGCCTTACAGGACAGCTGACAGGATGTGAACATTTGGCAATCGCTGCCATCAGGAGATCGAGAGCAGTTGGCCCCATGGGGCCTATAGAAAACGTTCCCAAATGTAATAATGAGACTGGGGAATTCGAGAAAATACAGTGTGATGCTCAAGAGAATTCCTGTTGGTGTGTTGATGAGTTTGGGGATGAAATAGTCGGGACACGTGCAGCAGACAGAGATTTAGTAGATTGCAGTAACCCTAGATCCTGTCCCACTCACAGTTGCCGCATGTTATGTCCTCTAGGATTTGAGGTGAGATAGTAATATTTTTAAAAATCTTTAAAAAAAAGCTAATACACTAATTAATAATAATAAACAGATACACTAATTACACTAATACACTAAGCCACTCATTCCCCCAATAGAGAAGGGGGAATGAGTCAACAAAAGCCGGCGGAAGTCGCGAAATCTCTCTACGAAAGTAAAAACTTAAATATTGGTAGAAAACATGTTTCGCTTTAATTTTTTCCAAATTTCATCAACAACATTAAAAAGTAAAGTCATATCATAGCATGATACTTTAAAAATGGTGTTGAAAAATATTTTTTCAATCCCCCCTCCCTTTCTGAGTCAAATGAGCTGCCGGCATACATTTGTGAGAAAGATGGCAACGCTAATACTGACTCGGTGGAAATCAGAATCGCAATTAGATAGTGGAAGAATATTGTAATGCGGAACCTATCTTTTTCTGTTAAATCAGATTCGCGGATAACGTTTGCATTTGTATTTCCCCTGTTGAATCAGCACACCATTTCTATATGTATATTCCAGCGCGTAAGATTCATATTTCGGTCATCTTTATTGCTTAAATTAATCTATAAATTTCATTTTACGGACAGGCGTCGACAGAATTTGAACAATATTTTCGACACAAAGCAAGGAATAACTTCCACTTCACCGTGCACAAGGCAAATGACTTCTATTCACGTACATAACTTAATATTATATTCGATTATAATAATAGGTTACCATTTAAACAGCCCTATCCGACTTTTGCTGTAGAAGCTGTTATCGCTCACGAGTTCCATTTGACGGTTGAAACTCATTCGTTGGCCGACATACGGCGTCACATCCGCCCTGCTTCATAAAATCATTGCGTCTTATGGGGAAATTAATAATTTATTAAAAATAACTGTTGTAAGAGTAGTGTAGGGTAAGGGAGAATGAGTCTAAACCGTATTTGCGTGGTAAACAGGTTAAAGGTATTGTGAACCTAGCGTGCACAGAACATCATCATTCGGCGCGGGATCGGATATAATTTCCTGATTAATTAAACCGCTTTATTCTAAAATAGGATATATAATAAATATATCCATAAAAAAATGAACTTGGTGGCCAATCAGATGCGACCAGTCTCCATTGCGGGGCTCTATGGCTAATCACAGATATCGTAGAGAGTATATATAGGAGCAGCATAGCCTGGGACCTCAGTCTCAGGTTAGCCCTGAAGAAGTGAACTTACATGTTCACGAAACGACGGCAACGTGCGTAGTTTTGCACATGATTGAAACGGGAAATCTGCTTTTTATTATAATAAATCATCATGGAAGCAGTAATCCTATTATCAATAGATCGTGTTAGCGAATTCAATAAACGTAAGTGCAGAAATACAATTATTTGAATTTTATTTGTTGTTTATTTCATATAAAATTTTTTATTTTAATATGAAGAATTGCTTGACTTGATTCATGTTAATTTAAATTTTGTAATTAGAATCACACAGAAAAAGTGAAACTAATTATTTCTTATTCTGATATATAAAAATAAGAACTTAGTTAAATAATTTTTTTTAAAGTTTAAAACTAGATTAATAAACTGTGTTTTATTACGCTTATTTTATTTTGGAAGCTAATTCTTTACCTAAAATCTGCTTACAATAGATGCTGCAAAACAAAGTAAGCTAGTTTATAAATTACAGATTACAATGATCTCAATATGAAGATCCGGAAAAGTCTTGTGCACCCGAAGGGCACGGAGTGATCTAAGGACGACCACAATTGTCTTAGCATTTCGTTGACAAGCAGGGAATTTATTTAGGCTACTAACCAGAGAAATATTAGCACCTTTAAGAGCACTAATGATTAAGACGACTGGCTTATCATAATATTACGAGTATGGCCGTCACAACCCCCTTATAAGATGACCTAGAGCTGTAGAACGTTTCGCAATAGTCTTTACGAAATCATACAGTCTAGCTCTTGCAAACTATATACGAATGCAGAGCGCTTCTCCAACCGCAGCATGAAGAGGCCGGAGACAAAGAGGAGAAAACGACATCAGAACTAAACGCTTAAAGCTGTACCTCTGTGAGGTAACTTATTGCTGTGACTTCTTCATAATGAAAAAATGTGATAATGCATAAATAAATAGCAACTCACATCGATAATCTTTCAATGTTTTATATAAAAAATTGTAACATTCAAAACATGAAAAAAAGAGTAGTGTAAAATGTAATAAATGAACAAAACAAAAAAACATATAATAGTATACATTTCGCGAGGTTAAATAAAAAGAATAGAATTTACATCATCTTTTTAAAAAAATTTATAAGTAGAAGGCACGTTAATTCTGGAAACAGTTAAGATACCAAATTTGAACATTCAAAAAATTATTTAGAAATATTGTATGAATTCTGCATAATAAAAAAAATAATATAATAAATAAATAACAACTATATTTATTAATCCTTTAATATGCAATATACCATTTTTTAACTTTCAAAAAGTTATAGAAGAAAAATTTTACAATTTCATTTTTTTCAATTGTTGTATAACATTGAACAAATTATTTGAAACTATTGTGTGCCTTATGCATAATGAAAATCAATAATATAATATATTTAAGCAAATAATAAAATTCACCTTAGAACGCAAGTAAAGTTTAATATAAAAAATTTTAACATTAGGATAATTTTAAAAAGAACACTAAACAAAACTCAAAAGTAAACTATTCTTTTAGGTTTAGAAGTCACGTCAAAACTAAAACAATATAATGTAAAAATTCGATTAGAACATAAGTATTAATTGTTACTTCATCAAACAAAATTAATCTAATATATAATAACAGAAATTTTAATATACTTATCGATAAAAGGCAACATTTCTAACTAGTTTAGGAAAATATAAATGCCAAAATAAACAATTTAAAAAAAATTGATAAATGCGATAACAAATGTTCAGGACCAAACTTTTTGTTTTTCCAACAATTTTTTGAGCGACAGTTTCTGCTACCGAATCAATTGTTGAAAAATTTCGAAACAATTAATTCTGATTTAAATTTCTTGAACTTTCGAAATACGCCATCAGAATTGCCAAAAAAATTCAAACTGAAATAATTATATTCGCGTATTTAAAAAAAAAGAATTTTTATTGCATCACATTTTTTTAAAATTATTTTTGTCTCGAATTTGTCAAGATTTACCTCTAAAAAGTGAAATCCTTGTAACAATGGACTCTAAAATTAAAATCGATAGGTTAGTTTTCCGGAACCCGAGATAGTCCAATATGGTGGGTAAAAGTCAAATGTTTTTTGCTATTCCTGATTTTCAGTGTTGGAGCAGTATTTCGAAATAAATCCCCATGCATGCGAGCATATAGAAGTTTTTAAGGTCGCTGATTACGAATCCAAAATCAAATTTGCAAAATTTAAGATGGCGGATCGAATATGACTGGAAAAATTGACTGAAACACTCTGATTTTCATAAAAACTCGCAGATGTGGGTTTTTGAGGTCGCTGATGACGAATCCATGATCATATTTTCATAATTAAAAATAGCAGATCCAGTGCAGCTGCTAAAAGTTATCAGAACATTCAGATTTTTATATAAATTTGCACATGGGGGATTTTGGGGCTGCTGATGACGAATATGTGATCAGATTTGCAAAATTCAAGATGGCGGATCCAATACGGTTGCCAAAAGTTACTGAAACATTCGGATTTTCATAAAAATTCGCAGATGAGGGTTTTTGAGGCCGCTGATGACGAGTTCTTGACCATACTTTCAAAATTCAAAATTGCAGATCCAATACATCTGCCAAAAGTTCTTAAAAAATTTCGATCTTTATACAAATTTGCGCATAGGGGATTTTGGGGATGCTGTTGACGAATCCGTGATCAGATTTTCAAAATTCAAGATGACAGATCCAATGCGGATGCCAAAACTTACTGAAACATTAGGATTTTCATAAAAATGCACACATGGAGGTTTTTGAGGCCGCGGTTGGAAACACATGAATAGTGAATTCCAAGCAGTGAATCTAGGCAATACGTAATCCTGAAGGATACGTATTCATATGCGATATTTAATGTTTCAAAAGATTCCAAACCGTTAATCCCAACAAAATAGCATTACATTTAAAAATAAATAAAAACATAAATAAATAAAATTACTCTTGTAAATATTCACATCCACGTGGTAAGAATTGGGCAACGGCGATGAATACATAGAAGGTAAAAAGACATTTTAACTATGCAGATGAAACTGATGAATATTTTTCATAATTTTTGTCAGCACTATTCGATACGCGATCTTGAATTTCGAAAATCTGATGGTCGATTCGTCAACAGTGGCCCCCAAAACTCCTATGTGCTAATTTCTATGAAAATCGGAATTTTTCTAAAACTTTTAGTAGCCGTATTGGATCCACCAGCTTTACATTTTAAATTAGAATTAATTGTTTTAAACATTTTTGACAATCGATTCGGTAGCAGAAAATGTCACTGAAAGAAGTGTTAGAAAAACGGACGTTTTGTCCTTAACGGGTTAAAGCATTGATAAATGATCTGATATATTTATAGATAAAGCTGATTTATATAAACAATTGAAGAAAAGTTACGAACAATAAATTGAAAATGTACACACATACTTAGAAATTCATATGTGAATTAACTGCTATTTACAAGGACTATAATAAAAATATATTTCATATATTTTTCTTTTTAAGCAAATATTTAATTTCATTGATCTTCCATAAGGCGGAAATTTAAATATATTATAAAGACTCGACATTATTATTTTTTAAATTATTATACCATTAAACCTTTCCCTTTCGAGGTTGGCGTGACTGACGCATTGATGAAAAGAGTAATGCGAGGAAGGGGGTATACATTTTTTAGATTGATCTAGAATTCTCGTGTTCTTTATTTAAATAACACTCTCGTTCCGCAACAATGTTATGACCCAGGTTGCTGATCAATCTCTCTAGCGATTACCCAAGTGAAGAGCCTCACAAAGCCGTCATGTGAGGTTCCCTTCTCGGGCCCATTAGCATCCAAGGTTTTTGTTTTATTTTAGGCGTCATTCACTCTACTGACAATATTTTTATTAACTATTTGTCGCCATACGTTTCTGTCTTGGCATATTTCTCTAGCTCCCTTCACGGCCATGCATTTTTTCATGCAAGCTCTAGTGTTTCTATGGCTTCTTATCTCTCTTATAATGACGATCTCATTCACACATTCTAACCATTCTTTCCGTTTTCTTCCTCTGGGCACACTGCAATTTATTTTACCTTGACACACTTGTTTCGTTAGTCGTTCATCTTTCATTCTCTCAACATGCCCGAACCATCTTAACCGATTTCTCTCTTCTGCACCACATTCTTGAGGATTATCTCGTTACACACTTTATCCATTAATGTTTTCCCGCGTGTTATGCGCAGGAATTTTATGTAAATCGCGTTAATTTTACTCTTATCTTTTGCTTGATAGGTGTACGTCTTGCTATCGTACAGTATAGTTGGTACAAATTTATGTACAATAATGTACTAGCATCTTAGATTTATTTGATATATTGTTGCTTCTGATAATGGGACCTGCTCTACCGATAACCTTAATACCCTCGTGTATGTGCCCATCTAACTCCTCATCTATCTTCATAATTAGTGAATAGGCTACAGAGATATACATACGTATCAACTGGATCTATTCTCTCATCATTCATGACAATGTTGCATATTTTTTTCTCATTCTTTCCTTCAAACACCATAATTTTTGTTTTATTTACGTTATTTTAAATGTCCATGCTCTTCATGCTTGTATTCAGTTTTTTCAGCATTCTTTGCAAGTCTTCGATTTATTCTGCCATGAAGACATACACAATATGTAACCAGTCACTTAATTTCCCATTTACCATCCCATTTGCCATCCATTGACTCCGTATTCGTGCAAAACTTCCTAAAGTTTTCTTCCATAAACCTTGTTAAATGCTTTTTCTGGTCAACAAATTAGCAGAAAACACTTTTTTTCATACTCTCAAACTTTTTCTTGCGATCTGCTTTAAGCGAAATTTTTGATCCGTATATGATCTTCCCGGCATAAATTCACTTTGGACTTCCGCTATAATTTCTTCTTTTATTTTCATTACCCTGCGAATACGTATTTTTGAGTATACTTTACTTACGGAACCTTATAAACTGGAATTAGTGCAGTTAGGTTTATCTCCCGTTCTTTTGTATATTGGTACGATAATCGCTTTTTTCAGTTGTCTGGGAATTCTCCCATCTCAATACGCAATTACTTATTGTGTCATTTAAAGTGTCACAGAATGCGTCTTTTACTTCTCTCGAATCACTATCAACTGGGCCGTGGCACATTATGATAAATAATTTTCTGATTCCTACTTTCATTGTAACCCACAGCAATCTGCGAGATACATATCCTTGCTCTCTGATATGCTGCTTCACTCTTTTATTCATAATCAAACCTACTCCTTGCCTACCATGTGATTTACTATGAACCCCTGACCAGATTTCAAATCTACCTATTAACACCTCATCTTCTATGTTTCTACTTTCGCATCCCTTTTTTTTTGTTTCAGGTACATATGAAATATATAGTTTTCTTAGTGCATAGTTTCTCGTAATTCTCTAACCTTAAAATAATTAACAACTTTATCATTCTAAATGCCAGAATTCCAAATACGAGAAGTTTCTTTTGTAAGTCGAAGTCGTGTCCAAGTTAAGTAATGTTTCGTCGAATGGTGGAGAGTCTAGATATAACATTAGTCCCAACAAACTTTAGTTGATGAGGGGAGGGGGAGGGCGAAGACAGAACTGGAACCGAAAGAGTCGTCGTTGGTTGGTGTTTTATGCTGGGAAGGTCACCAGCCTTCAGCAGCGTTGCATTAGATGGGAGTTCATGTGCTCTTATCTGCATAAATCTTTAAATAGAAATGTAATATTTAAATTGTGTATTAATAGTATATTAAGACCCAAGGCTAGAATGTTGGATATCCGTGCGTGTGTAACATGAAGGTCGAAGCGAAGCTCAAATTTATTGTACTTTTTTGATTAAAAATGAATTAAATTGTGCATATACGGAAAAATAATTGAGAAATAAAAGCGTAAAGAAATACCGGATTACTGGCAAACTTATTCTTTATTTTCAGGAATTTATATTTGATCTCTTTTGTGATTAAAACAAAGCAGGACTGCACTTCTCGACAGTATGCGACAGAACAGATTTAAAGCTATCATTTGTCAATTTGATGCGGTCAAATTACAAGTTATTTTCTTTCTGAAAGGGTAGAGCGAACCGTTTGTATAGTATGAGCGCAAAGTGATATTTTGATAAGTGGCGACAACTAGCGACCACAAGTAGCGAATAGGAGAGGTCGGGCGGTAATAAAAGGTTAAGATTTATGTTAGATCAGGAAGAACAAATTAGAGAACTAGTAAAGAACATCAGGCAGAAAAAAACACCCCAAAGGAAGGGGAAAGTAGATCACGAGGGCTCAAACAACTCATAAGGGGTTTCAGACATGGAACGTGCCAATGGTTAGATAGAGTGAAAAAACTGGGTGAAGAAGTCAGGGAGGAAATGAGAAAAGTGAGTGAGAAGTGGGGGAAATGGGATACTCTTTAGAAGGCTGGCAAACAGGTGTTATGGAAGAAAGTGGAGAGCAAACAGGTAGAGATTATGAAAAAGAGGAGAAGTGAAATCAGCTTGCTTGATGAGAGGGTCAGGATATTAAAGTGCGGGAGTCAAAATAAGATGCAGGTAGGAGTAGAAGAATTAGTGAAGGGGGCCGACATAAAACTACGATATGAAATAGAAGTAAGACAAGAGGAGGGGGAGAGGGCGAAAAGAAATCGACATATAGTAATGATAGTAAAGAGATTGTTAGAGAAAAGTAAGAAGAGTAGGAGAGGTGAGGTAAAGTTTCCGTTAGAGAAGAGATATGAAGCAGAGGAAGGAGAAGAAGAAAAGATAAAAAAAGAGGAGTGAGTGTGGCTTTCTGGAATGTGTGAGGGATAAAAAACAAGAACAAAGGGTTTTAGGAGGCTATTCGAAAATGGGACTTAGTACTGCTGAGTGAAACATTGGCGGATGAAAAGGACTGAAAGAGTTTGAAACGAAAGTTGCCGAAGAGTATGTTTTGACGATACTGGAGGTGATGAAAGAACATGCGAGGGGCAGGGATATAGTGCTGTGAAGTGAGTGGAAGCCCTCAGACTTATAAGTCAGAATTCTTACCTATACAATTCATAGACCCATTTCTTAATGATTTTAACTTAGAGAGGAAGGTAACTTCTTCTAAACCAGTAATTATTACAGGAGTAGTAGTTTAAAATATAATAATATCTTACATGTTATATTTCCTAAAAATCGAAAGTTTAGGTGTTGTACCATTTTCAGGGTGTAGAATTGTATATTACGAAATAAAAATTATGAAATAATTTTTATGTTTTCAAAGCAAATAATTGTACATGCTTTTACATATACATTTTACAAATACATTATTGTTAAGTCAATACTTGTGCGAATACTAAAAACGAGTATATCGAAAACATAAAAAGTACCCAATTTCAAATATTCCCTCATAAGATTATTTAATATAAAATTTTTTGAACTAATAGAAACGTATTATACAAAATTATAACGTGATAGTAATTAATCGAATAGTAAAATTACAATACCTTAGGTCCTTTGAAGGAAATTTATTGATAAAATCGAAAAAACTTTAAGCCGTTAAAAATGAACTATATTGTAAGGATGACGGGATACGCATCCTCCGACTCCATCTTAAGGGAGCACTCCCTATACAGGGTGTCCCAGATGCAAGTATCGCGATTTATATGGCTGTATAAACAAACAAAAAAGAAATCGATAATTCCTTTTCCAAAAATCAGTTGAAGTTTTAGTTTGTGAGTTATAAAATGTTTAAGCTGGACCAATCAGGAGCGCCACATAAACAGCCGTGCGTTCGTGAGCATGAGTCCAAGGCTGGTTAGGGACTGCTGCCGTGGAGTGGAGAGGCAGCGGTCACTAACGCAGCGTTGGCCCTGCTGTCACGCACGCATACGGCGCTCCTTATTGGTCCAGCTTAAACATTTTATAACTCGCAAACTAAAACTTCAACTGATTTATGGAAAAGGAATTTTCGATTTCTTTTTTGTTTGTTTAGAGGCTTCAAAAAATGAATTTTTTTATTGCCTAAATTTAGTTTGAAGCCAGTAGAATACGATGCAGTTAGTGATTTTGGTAAATTCTTAAAAATTACGTCCCTTGAGCCTTTGAACGTTACTCGCTTCTGCTTCACTTGGAGTAATGGTCCAAGAAACCACGGTCCTGAAGCTGAATGGACTGTTATATGGTGCCGGAATAGCTGACTAGACCCGATTATCTCGAAACTTTTTTTTCATTGAGTTGAAAATCGGTGTACACGATTACTCAAAAACTATTTGACCGAACATGCTCATATTTGGCACAAGTTTTTACGATACTTATGCGCAATTGATGAACCTAAGACCGACTAAAAATGATCAACATAAACATGTTTTTTTCCGTGTCAAAGTTTGAAATTTTTTCCAAAAAAACCAACTTTTTTGTTCTACGGCCTCCCTTTTAGCCAATTATCATTATTTTTTCAATATTATTGTTTCACCAAGCACATATATATAACAATCAATGTTTTTGCGCAGACTGTTTCGAATAATCCTACGAGCTGCTAGAGTGTATACCGCATTCGCCTCCCTTCCGGACAGCTTCACGGCGACTGTTTATATCTTCGCCATTTTTGTTTTTTTTGCAACAAAAATCGTTTCGTAGACTATAATTTATGGCCTTTTG
>JAWWLR010000127.1:27226686-27238313 GCA_035041075.1 Acraspis erinacei | reverse complement strand
GACTTTTAGTCCGTACATTACAAATGACAACTTTTCTCCTAACATTCTTGGGTTTTAGAGAGAGAACATCGTAGTGGTGTTGCTCTTCCTGTCGGCTTGAATTAAAAAATTTTTTGGCTTGATAAGGGTGCTGTATGAGTGCCGAAACGTTGGTGATTATATTTGATGATATTTTTTGTGGT
The DNA here is from genome assembly GCA_035041075.1 of Acraspis erinacei. Taxonomy (NCBI): domain Eukaryota; kingdom Metazoa; phylum Arthropoda; class Insecta; order Hymenoptera; family Cynipidae; genus Acraspis; species Acraspis erinacei. The sequence continues at coordinate 27,238,131 of JAWWLR010000127.1, read as the reverse complement.
TTGATGGCAAAAAACAAAAAAGACGAAAGAAATTGAAAATAAATTATTTATATCTTAAATTTGTTTTTAAAAAAAATTTTTAATTAAAAAAAGAGAGAAGGAAGGGGATTTGGTTAGTTTCCTTCTCATTTTCCTTTCCTCTTTTTTGTTTTTGTCAAAAAGGGAGAAGTTCTTTTTCTTTGCTTTTTTAGGGAAGAAGAGGAATTTTTTCAGATTGCAATAGGAACATTTTGTGCTGATTGTCCAAATTAGGTCGTTGGATTCTTGATTTTATTTTCAGGAATTCTGCTCATTAAATTTTCTCTTACAATTATGAATTCTTTGATATCATATTTTAACCACATAATTTAAATAGCCAAACACAATGCCTCCCAGAGGGACTTTTTCGAAAAATGGTATTTTTTATAAGAAAATATGATAAATTTTATGCGCCTAGGGAGTATTTTAACGCCTAAATGAAGAAAATATGATTGGGCCGTTTTTTAAGAGTTCATAATTTTTCATTGTTTGGTGTGGGTTTATTAAGTATCCTTATTTTGGCATCCAAAATAAGGCTCTAATAGTTAAATATTAAGTAGCATTTAGGAGTATTTCAAATATTGTAAAACAGGCTTTAAAAACTCCCGTTTCTATAACCTCTCCTTTTCACTGCATTGCACGCATAAATAGTCTAAACAATAATTTAAATGCACAAAATTCCCTATAAAATTAAAAAAAAATTTAATGTTTAATCTCGAATAGTTTAAAAGATATGAGTCCTAGAATTTTTGGAAATAGCTTAGGTCTGTTGAATTTCACGTGAAAAAATGCCCATATGAATAAAAGCACATAATTTTTCCAGAAAAATACCAAGTATTGATTATCTTATCTTTAATATTTCATAAAATATTTCTATGCAAAGCGTGCTCTTAAATAAAAATGTATAAAATTTTGTTAAAAAGGAAATCTATTTTTATTTTAATTATTCTGAACTGCATGTAAAAACTACGTAAGTGTCATGAGATACGAGCTATTTCACGGAAACTAAAGTTAAATTTTTTAGGCCAATATTTTATTTAAAAACCATTTCTGAAAGTCATATCTCTTAAACACCTACTTTAGATAAGCCTATACAAGTACCATTAAATTGGGTTTCAAAGGATAAGATTATTCGAAAAGTGGATATTCTTGCAACAGGTACAAAGGGCCTTATAACAGACTAGATTACCATATTTATAATTTTTGACGGTAAATATCCATTTACAGTCGATTGGGTTTTTATTTTCTAGCTCTGGTACGAGTATCAAATGTGTTATTTGTTTGAAGTGATTTCTATTGTTATTTTATTGCTTGCTCCCACTTCTCCCTATCATTTTTAGATTTAATTTTATGACAAGAGGTAGACACGTTTATTGGTACTGCGCTAGCAGAAAGGAGCAGGAGTTTATTCATATCATAAATCTCTTCATCAATGCCCTCTTCATAAGAGAACTTTGACGTTTTTGTAAACGTTCACTTCTTCTAGTTTATGGCTTATTACTTATGGGGACGGCGGTATGACAAGCTCAGCGTAGAAGGCAATACTGAGTTTGGAGACATAACTTTTGCGCAGGCGTCCGGACAAAGGCGCGCAATTGTTTTGTTTATGAAATGTGCCATGTGATAAGAATATGGAAGTGTATGACATAACCTAGTGATATAATTATTTTCAAAAAATAGAAAAATGGATTACAGTGAATGGAATGTCGGTCAGTTGAAGGAGGAGTTGCGGAAGAGAGGAGCCCCTTTGGGTGGAAGGAAGGCTCAGCCTATAGAAAGGTAAATAAACTATATACCGATTGAAAGTACACGTTGTCGTATAAAGCTCATAAATTATTGTTTAGTAGAAATGTGAGAACAAAACGAAATGCCAATGTTTCAGTTTAAAGCTGCAGGCGTGACGAATATATCTTTTTCTCTAGGTTGATCGCTTATGCTCACAACAACAATTTTGATGTGGAAATCAGCATTGATCCAGTTTTTCCCAAATTTGATGTTCCTTCAGATGATCAATTCAAGAATGTTAATGCTGATTCGATTTGACCTCAGATTACTAGGTTTCACATCAATTTGTTTACGCAAAGGTACTTATTTGTTATTATCCACAACATTTTTGAAAATGAGAGGTGGCTCATGCTGAAAATTTGCTACGTTTTATTACAAATAAAAATCTCTAATGTAACTCTACAGTTTGGCAATGAAATCAACAATCTTAAGAATTTGGAAAAACTTCCCTTCATAAATTATGCTAATTTTGTATGTAAAATATGTGGTATTAAATCCTAATAAGAAAGTAAAATCAACAGAATTAACTTTTGTATATGTTACCATTTTATTGAAAATTAGGAAAAATTACTTTTTTGAAGATTCAGCTATTTTTTATCAATTCTATTTTAGTTTTATGTATTAAATGTGACAAAAAGAAACTTAAAATTAATTTATGATAAATAAATAGTAATAAAGAATATTGAAACAAGAAATTTCTTAGCCGTGTAATACATGTAACCATTTTTATTTTATTTAGAGAACAATTACCCAAATCTCAAAAGATTTAATTTTTGAATAGAAAAAAAATCCAACTAAAAACATATTAAAAATTAATAATATCAATTTTTTGCGGCATCAATACCAAAAACTGTACATAAAGAATACCATAATTTTTCAACTTATACAAAAATTGTCTTCGATTCAAAAAATTAAAATTTATTGACGTAGTAAATTTTTAACTAGTCATTTTAGATTAGCAGAATAGGCGTATTTTTGACGTACGCTAATATTTTACCTTGTTATATAATTCCAATAATTTTTTAAAGATTTGAGAAAAAAGATGACATGGCCGAGGCCATGTACAAGAGGAATTTCTTGGAATTCGTCAGATTCTGCAAGATGGGAAACACTTTCTTTTTGAAAGCACTTGTTCATGCCCAAATGTAGAAAAAAAGTCACCTACAATGTGTGCCTAAAGGTTGCTGATTACGCTTCCATCGAATCGTCCCATTGTGATTGTGCTGCGGGAGAAGATGGATCAGCTGATTGCAAGCATGTTATTGTTGTACTGCTTGCAATTGCGCAACTGGTATGTGAAGCTAAATGATATTGGGACACGCATGCACTTAAAAACTTCAAACTTCTCATCAACCAAAGAAGAAGTATAAAGGAACCCCACTGAAAGCTGCTACTCTTAAAAGTACCTCTCGATCTAATCCTATTCAATTTGACCCAAGAAAAGAGAAGTACAGGAGAGGGAAGGCGAAGGAAAGACTCCATAATCTGTGTGCACCGTTCCATTCAAGCATGCCCTTCAAACATCTTCTTCCACCTGCCAATCCGTATGGTGTGTAATTAGATCACAATTACTCACTAGAGAAACTCGTGGCCAGTAGAACTAATCCTGCGTGGTTTCTTCACAGGGAAGTTCACATGAGCTCTTCTCATTTCAAATAATGCTGCGATGTGAAGAGTGATAACGCAGGAAAAGCGCTTGCCCTCAGGCTCCTGAATCCAAAAAAATGTCCAGTGCAGCACTGGAACATGGCATAATTAACGAACCTGTGGCTGTTTTTAGATTCATGGAGTTCACCAAAAGTAATGTTGAGATCGTGGAGTCGGGTTGAATTTTATTTAAAGAACGTCCATATTTAGTGGGTTCACCTGATAGATTGTTAGTTGAAAACTTTTTAATTGAGTTAAAATGCCCTCACATATCTCGTTATCGTATGATAAACCCAGCTACTGTACCATGTCTTTTTTATGACGAAGAGAAAAATCTAAGTTTGAAGCCTGATCATGACTACATGTTTGAAATTCAGGGTCAGCTAGTAATTGCCAAAAAAGACATTTGTTTTTTAGTTGTCTACACGTAATGTGATTTGAAAGTTGTGCCAATTGTTAGGGTAGCTTCTTTTATTAACGAGATGTTAATAAAACCTTAAGTATTTTATGAAAAGTATTATCTCCCAGCTCTGTTACAAAAGTATGATTATAGATGTTATTCCTTCTATACTTTCTGAGCTCTAATATCCGTTTTACCGTTCGGATATTTTGAAAAATCTTATTCCCCTACTTTAGTTCGTTTTGTCTGTTTACTGATATAACGCATGAAAGATAATCCCATGTGTTGTATTGATCTCCGAAGATTCACCAGCGTCATGAGAAACTGATCCTCTATAGACATACTATCGACATCTCCATATCGATAGTTTCATTTATAGGCCGCTGGACCCAAACTCTGCAACACTAATTTCAATTTCTCGAAAGTATTGAAGTCCGTGTAGTAAGGAACAGCCTCCGGATTTCATCGTAGCTTCTCCATAGTAAAAACAGTCTTCCTGAAAGTTTCAGTAGAGCAATAAGAAAAACTTTTGGCTTTGGGAGTTCGAATTTTCATTTTAGGAGCACTCGCCTCTGACGCAGCTTCTAAGGCATCGTGGGACTTGTTACTTCCATCTCAAATCCAACTGAAATTTATGAATCGTCCATATGTTCATAAGATGAAGAGGCGATTGGTTCTAGCGGCTCATCTACGTCATCATAGCCAAAATAACACTCAATACTTTTCCCCTGCATCATTTGATTCCTGATGAGCAGCCGTTTCTTCTTTCTTTCTGAGCGATCAACTCGTTTTAAGTGAAGTGGATCTTCATCAAGAGAACCCAATTTCCTCTTCCAGGGAAATACAGAGGGCATCGCATATATTTTTTAATTCTTCTCACCAGAGTGTGCTCTGCAAATAGATTGAATTTATTTAATGTATGTAATGTCTGGCGAGTTTGAGTACTGTAGCTAACCATCAAGGTATTTGTGCCAAAAATCAGGTAAGTAGGTAAAAACTTTTCTATGACTTTAAGAATCTCAATGAGATTATTAGTCATGTTTTGTGAACGCAAGACTGCATTATTTTTTATAAAATACAGCTACTTGTTTAAATTTTTTATTTTTTATTTCAACGGTTATAGTCATAGAAAAATTCACTGTTAACATTACAAGGAGTAGTTATAGAGAGTGGTTTCCTCAAAAAAATAAGCAGTCATTTATTGGAATTCCAATATATTTCAAAAATTGGTAGGAATCGACTGAGAGAAAGAATTCAATTTGAAAAATAACATTTTTACTAAATTTTTTTGGTAATTTCAAATATTTTCTCTATTAAAAATAATATTTTTTATTTGAAATGACATAATCAGTAATATTATTTTGATTCTTGAAATCATCAGAAAACTCTTATTTCAGAAATATCTGATTCTTTACACGACAACTACCTTAAGCCCTCTGTTTGTCAGACCGCTATCCAAAGTTTTTCGTATTATTAGTTTCTATTATATAAAAGGAACTGCAGCTTTTCAGTATATTCATGTCTATAAGTGTATTCCTTGGATTTGCGAAGTTTTTGGAATTCTTATTATTGTTTCAATCAATGAAGAAAGACGGAATTTTGAAAATGTTGAGGAGAAAAAACAAAATCAATATGAAATGACAATGTTGATTTTTAATATGACATGGTAAATGGGCTGCAAAGAGCACAAATTGTGTAACAAAAATTATAAAACTGAAAGACGAGGGAGAATATCGATTTGACTAATCGTGGTTTAAAGGTTAGGAACTCTTGTTATCATTTTATATGTGTGGCAAAGAAGGCAAAAAATATTAATGTTGAGTGAAAACAATGAACAAAATTGTATTTTATCTGTATATTTATGTTATTTAGTCAACAAAACTAACCTGGTTGAAAACCTTTGGTGTAATAATCTTCAGTGGTAAAGTGTGTCGAGCACAACGGCGACGCTGAACTCGGAGAGAAACTTTCCCGTTTAATGGCTATTATCCACTTTTTCCTTAGATTTTCGTCATTTGGAAAGCGATGTCCGTCTTTATTCTTACACCCAAATGCCATACACATACCTGGCATTTTGAAATGCCGCCGTCTGTTATGTTTCCACGCTCCCTAGTGATCCTAGCGTCCGCAAGTGTCAGTCGCCGTCCCCATACTTTCAATAGTGGCCAAAGACTCATAGGTTTTTGTGCTGAACGTTTATTTTCTGCTCTAGATAAGTCAGATTTCTGTATTGACGATTTTACGTGCACCATGAATCATATTTATTCTTTTGTTTTGCGTTTTTTGACTCACGGTTAGATGGTATGTTATGTCCTTAGTTGCATACAAATCTTTGAATTAATTTGATAGATATTTTCCACTATTGTCACAGTAAAGGTTTGCGATTAAAAATTGCTTCGGCTTTGGCTAGAAAATCTTTGAACTTATTTAGTACATAGACATGCCAGTTTTTGTAACAGAAATCTTCAGGCGCGGTAAAAGGTTTTAGCAGAATGCTGTAAAATCAAAGAAACAAAAAATTAATTTCTCTACTAAAGTCACTGTAAGTATTGTTTGCTGACGGGGATTTTTCAGTGGTTATAGCTAACAGAGTCCCTTTCCTTCGTTGTTTACCTTCATTGGCTCGTTTAAAATAGATGCTATCCTGCCTTATATGATTTGCCCTGCCACAGTGGTCACAACGTATATTTGAATATTTATAATTGTTTCTTTTTTAATTTGGTTGGTTTCAACGTTGCTTTTCCTGTTTCTTTCCTGGTTCCATGATTTTTCACACTGGCTTCACTTGATGATGGAGGCAGGTTCAAGGCTTTAAATCTACTTACTGCATTCGATCCGGTCCTTATTTTCACTAAATTGTGTAGAAAATGAGTTTTGAAAAATGAAACATTTAACTTTTCATCACTGACGGTCTCAACGGCCTTATCCATTTCATCCAGTCTTAACCCAACAACAAGCAATTCCGTAAAAATATCAAATTTAGTTAAATGTGCAGTTAATAATGTATCACCTGTCAATTTTAGTGTCAGCAATCTCTGTCGGCAAAAGCAGATGGATTAGGAGGCTCTGTCGCTCATAAATTACATCCAAACTTTCGAAAATGTCTTTTACGTTTTGTTTCTCTTTCGCTAAATTTAAAAATACATTACCTAAATACTCCATTATGGTAATTCTGACAGTCATCTTTTGCTTGTACCACTCATCAATCGGATTTATCAGAACTTCCACGTTTCTCACTTTTAACAAATCTAGTTCACATAGTAGGGCTTCGACTCGAAACTTCCAAATTGCGTATCGTTTCCCATTAAAGGTTTAATATTACGCTTTTGTGGCGCATCCACTTTCCAGAGTTTCTTTACATATACTTTTTCATTAAAAACTTCATTACTCCAAACTCAGTGAAAACTTCACTGAACGTTATTAGGGCCTAGCCCATAGCCTTTTAGCAGAGCCATCCAGAAGTGGATGTTTAAATAAAAGACATGAGATTCAAATTAATTTACTTTATTGGATCATCTGCATAGGGAAGACAGCTTAGGCTAGAATGATGCTGAACGACAAACGGAATTAGAGATTCATCAGCTAAAATAATTGTTGTCGAGTTTATTACCTGAAACTCCAATGCTTCTTCCGTCTGTCTGTCAATCTAAATTCCCGTCCATCTGTTTTAATCTCCTCTTCCCTATCTAATCGTATGCTACGTCTGTCAACATCTATCTATGAATTGAAATTGAAAAATAGATAGAAAAAGGCGATCTATTAAATGTAGATGTATGATTCGATGATATAGGGAATAAAAAAATGAAAAAGATAGATGGAAATTTAGATTGCCCGAGAGATATAAAAATATTGACGTGGACAGATAAATGATAGAATGAGATAGATAAGAGCACATTGGAAAAGATGTACGTGAATTTCGATGCAAAATTGCTTAAAAAGATAGGATCTCTTATCTTCTTAGTTCTAGTAGGGCTACCTCGATATACTTCTTTCGTCAGCCGTTTACATTTCTTTCTCTCAACATGCCCAAACCATCTTAACTTTCATATTGGGCAAACATTATCTCCTATACACTACATTATTTAAGGATTCTCCTATTAACGACTTTGTTCATTAGCGCTTTGCCGCACACATTGCGAAAGTATTAAATGCCGACTGCGTAAATTTACTCGCATTCTTTTCTTGGTAGATACAGGTCTCACAACATTATTTGGGCTTTATTCTCGCTAATTTTAAGGCCCATGTTCTTCGTGATGGTGCGCCTTCACTGTCACGAGATCCACACCTTCTTCGTCGGGGATGCTATTCTTAGAAACGTGTCCATGAATATAATAAACAGCCAAGAGGACATGCCGCATCCTTGTCTAATACCTATAGTTTTATCATTTTTCTGGTTAATTGTAGTGCTCATTCAAATAGAGATTCAAGGTTAAATATTGGGGAAAACAAGCGAGCATATTAGAAATAATAAATGTTGAATGTATAGTAAAATAATTTGATAATGGAAAGCTTTAATTTCGCAAACTCTGAAAGTGCATGGGATATTTAATCGCGCTGAACCTCCTGAAATATATGAACAATAGAGAAAACGCATTTACTTTAGGAATAAAGCTTCTTTGGTAGTTTCAAAGACTTCTTTTTATAACTGTCTAATTTATATAATTTTTGCAATAAAACTGCGATATTCGACTACATGCAACATATTGGAAGGTGCGAGACATAGTGTATACGTATTCATCCAGGGATCGAAATTTCTAAAATTATATAGTGTAGTTTTTTATGGATCCCCAAAAAGTACGAATCAAAGAGATATAATATTACCTTTAACCTTACGACCATCTTTACGTGCACCAGGAATCATATTTAATTTCCTTGTGATTAGATATTTAGAAAGAACAATGACCTCAAATGAACTTGGAACTGAACCCGCTTTTTAAATTATTTTTTAACACTGGTCATTCCAGAATAGATTGTCTAATCTATTCTGCAACTTATTAAAATAAAAAATAATTTTCAAGTAACATATTATTCCTCGTTTTATTTAGGATTAAATTTCACTATTAATACAGAAACGATAATATCTCATATTTTTAGATCGAAACCGAGAAGGGTTGCCCAAAATGTGAGTGCCGAGATCCCTGTCGAGGAATCACCTGTCCAGGGCCAACACAGTCTTGCGAATTGATTGCAGTTCCTTGTGCTAGACCCCCATGTCCACCAATACCCAGTTGTCGTAAAGCCAAGTCATTGGCAACAATATGTCCGGCTGGTGAGCCTCTGCAGATCACCGGTTCACCACGACCATTCCTTTGTGGGAACTCACCTGGAAAACCTAACTGTCCACCACTTCACCGATGCTGGGTAGAACCCAACCAGGAATATGGCGTTTGCTGCCCCTCTAATATAGAGCTCATGAGACCTGGAACATGTCCAGTCAACGAACCTCTTGTGTGTGATTCCAACTGCCAACATGATCTTGACTGTCCTACACCAGAAAAGTGTTGTATTAGCGAAAGGTAAGCAATGAAACACATTTTGATGCTCTGTTGGCTCACAAGGGATGACTATCCTTAAGAATAGGATAGGCTAATCTAAAAATTAAAAACAGAATTAGTTCATTTCAGGTATTCCAGTTTTTATCTTCCTCTAGAATTTACAATCCTGGTGTTACTAGTGTAAATGCGCGCGAACCAGGTAGTCAAAACAATTTTCTACAGGAACTCTTTTGAAGTTTAATTTGGATGGTTACAGGGCCAACTAAAAACTCAATCTCGATTACTGTTCGTGCACAAGGTGTTAAAATAGTATCCTACAGAAAATGTTTCAAGATCTAAACTTGGATGATACCATTTATATATTATGCTCGCGATGATTAGTGTCGTCACAGTGGTATCCAGAAGAATTTTATAGTGCGAGAGAAAGAGGCATCAATATCTGTATGCACCTCACTATGTGTAGATGAACGTTCAAGCTCTCCAAAAGACAGATGATAAGTCTATGAGAGGTTCAATCGAAAGCTTTCCGGTAGTCAATCCAGGCCATTGACAGAACGCGCGTTGATTTGCTGCTGGGTTTTTACAGACTCACCTGTTAATTATTAGGTTCTCTCGGCATCCTGCTACACCTTTTTTCGAGCCACGTTGTTCGTACATCGCTCTCCACACTATTTTGTCAACAATATACTGCTTAATTTTCAGCAGCTTTTTACTCGTTAAGTGTATGATTGAAGATGCTGAGTTCTTTAGCGAACTTTCAAACCCTTTCCTTAAATGGTTTACCAGAAGTCATATAGTCAATCATTCACTAAACACGGGAAGCATCCTGTCTTGCCCATATAATCTTCTTGTTCCGTTGATGCAAGCGTCTTTTGGTTTTTTCATCTATCTTCGGTTTGAGCCTTCGATTTGAATTAGCCAAAACTCTCGAACTACCATAAACTAAATAATTGATGGTCCAGAGGTCGGAATCCTCCGAGATATCTTCACGGACGGATCCATCCTTTTCTCTGAGCCATCTCGACTCTGTGAAGAAACTCCCGTTACTGTCACCCATCCGCCCAAACCAGAGGAAGTCGAAGTATTTGGGAGAGAAGTCCATGAAGTCCAGCAGCCACTGAAAGAAGACTCAAAGAATATAATTAGCTTCAAGGAGCTGTGCAATGCCCTCATAAGATCTGAGGAAGAATGTGAACCAATTACTACCGTTGAGGTGAACAAATTATTAGGAGGTATGAAGAACTATTCCGCTCCCAGACCTGATGGTATCAAGACCTTCTAATGAAAGAACTTTCTTTCAACCCACCAGCCCCTGGTCAACATTTTCAGTCAGTACTCCCGACAAAGATGAGCAGTTTAGCTGATCCGAAGAAATACAGGCCAATTACTTGTCTGAACATACTGTATTAGATCTTCACAGCTATCCTAAATGATAGAATTGTTCGTACAATCCAGTCCTTATCATCGGCGTTCTTCAAGGTGCCCTCAGATGCTAGATCATCCTTTTGAGTCCGCAACAGACTGTATACATCAAACTCACGGTTGTAAGAAGTGGTTACGCCTGCAATTTTACCGCGATTTTGGTGAAGGTCGGTTCAGTTTTTCGGATTAGTACACATACAGGTTTTCCCGGACTCAAGTGCACATATCGATGTTTTCAAAATAACAGTATCTTTTTTAAGATGTGATTGTTTACAAAAATAATGTAAGGTCGCATCCCTACCCCTTTTCTAACGTCTCTTGCCGGCGGGAAGGAACCCCTGTGATTGGTCACAATACAAATGTAAAGTTACACCCTTACCCCTTTTCCATTTTTTGAAAATTTGCATATTACCTGAGATAAACGCAAAAAGGATGATTTTTTATGGTTTTTTATGGTTTCACCATGAAAATTAAATTTCCGCCAATTTTTACTATCATATTCGCAATCAGCGCGTCAAAATACATCAGTATACGGAGCTCAACCAAATTCGGGGGTGCTACCTTTTCGCAAGTTTATCTGATTTACGTACTTTTATCCCCGAATTTACGTGTAAAAACGAGTTCCGTGAATTGGATATTTATTAATTAATAAGCTTTAAATCAGTTAATAGAAAAATT
>JAWWLR010000127.1:27143975-27155257 GCA_035041075.1 Acraspis erinacei | reverse complement strand
CCCGAACCATCTTAACCGATTTCTTTCCCATGTGTCAACTAATGTCTCCTCCGCACCACATTCTTTGAGAATTATCTTATAATTTTAAGAACAAATCATTTTTTGAACTCTGAAAAATAATAAAATACATAATATTAGCAAAAAAAATAATAGAAATATAAAATTCGAACTGATGCTTTCAAAGTGCACATCAAAATTAAATTTTATTCATATTGAACTACATAGTTTCATGGCTTTTTCTTTTTTTACAATTATTAGTCATAGTTAATCTTATTTTTTCATAATTTTGTTATCTCTTTATTTGCAAAGAGCATTAGGTTTTATATATTTTTGCTTTTTCTTAATGCAATTCAATGCAAAAGCCAGCCCACCTGATCGCGGTGCCACCTGTTGGATTAGTTTCATGGCCATTTCCGAAACCGGAAGCCCAGGTACACAAACTCTTTTACATTCTGTACTGCCTTTCCCTTCCAATTCCCTCCCTTATCCCTCCCAACTCCTTTCCGGAACACCATAAAATTGGACTTTTAAGCATTTAACTCTAACCTATTTTCATCAAAGTATCTTCTCAACCTTTTCATCATCTCTTTCAAAGCGTCTTCGCTCTTTGCTAGCAGCACTATGTCATCTACCTATGCGAATGACCATATACTATTATAACTATTCTAACTCATCCTCCTACCCTCTGCACCAGGCCTCTCTCCACCCCCCTTTCTTCTATCGCCTCCCACAACCTCCCCGTGTCCACCGAAGAGACCTTTTGGATCTACAAAAACGCGTACATTCTTGCGCCCTTTTGAGATAATTCTCTATCCACTACGTGCTGCAAGACGTAAATATTGTCGATACTACTCCTATCCCCCCTCCTTCTCTCTTTTCTGAGTGCATGATTTTTGTCAAATCAGCATTTGTCGTATTTTGCACATTGTTACTGGAAAATGGAATTTTTGATTTTTTATTATTTTTTATGCTGTCAAAATTACAATTTTCGATATTTCAATCAAATTCAGAAAGTTGTTATAATAATCTTGTAGTGCATTCAAAAAGCAAGATTTTTCCTCTCTTGACTTTTTTCACTAGAAGAAATTTCTTGTCTTTTACAGTTCTACAAATAACCGCACAGATAATTTATAATAATAATTTCTAATAATCTCAAACATTTTCAAAATGCGCTCACTTTTTGCATTTTTATCCAGAATGGCTCGTAAGCGAACTTGAGCTTTAGTTTAGGACACTAAAAAAGTGTACAAAAGGTTAATCCAATGTGTCAATTCTTTCGAAATTTATCGTGCTAACAAACTAAAAATATACAGATCCACAAACAGACAGCCACATAGACACATTCGTAAAAACCTGTTTTTCAGATTCAGGGAGTCACAAAAACGTGGATATTTGACAAAAACGGGACAGGGGGGGTCGAATTTGATACGAATCTAATAAATACCTTCTCTGATGAAAATGTACAAATTTATTATATCAGGAACTTGTAATCAACATTCACTTCCATTTCCCAATTAGTTCTAAAAAGAATAATAAGCATGGCTTGAAGCGGAATATACGAGCAAATCAATTCTTTGTTATTTTTGGTTAACTATTTGGCACAAGAAAGGGAAAATAAGTAAAATAAAATAATTGTAATTTTTCACGTAAAATCAATAGGTATAATTATTTCTCACCTAACGGAATTTTTTATACTCCAATTTCATTTCCCGAACTAAGAATTTAGAAGATTTAAAACTAAGTTTATTTTAAATAAAAATATTCTTTCTACGCGAGGCGTATAAAGCTTGGAGGCTTGGGGACAAGGTCGCTCTCTTAAATGGAAGGGAGGTATCCTGTGCTGTAGATACGTAGTGTCTCGGAATCTTTCTTAGGGCGACTGATTTTAAAATAAAATGAATTAATGAGGTACAACTTGGTTAAAATTTGAAACGCACTAATTAATTTAGCTAATAATTTAGTCCAACCTATTAGCATTAACATTTCAGGAAATTATTACCATTTGACGAAAAAAAGTATAGCTTATTTTAATTTTATTTTTTTTTTGAAATTTTAAACAAATAAATTTCTGCCATACAATAGTAACGCAATTTTTAATTTTGGTTTTCTCGAAACAGAATACTTCTTTCCGATGTCAGATCCACCAAATGAATATTCTCGCGAGTAGCTGAATTTTTTAAGTTGACCTTAATGATACCTTTTAATGTACCCTTTTTGATCAATGTGACATTTCGGGTCTGTAGTTTCTCTTTTTTTCTGAAAAGAAAATTGTATTTATTTTCGCAATACACCGGCTTGTATGTGAGTGTCACTTATATAATGAAATTCCACATTATTTTCTTGAACTAAGAGAACACTCTATTTAACACTCTTTTTAACATTAACCAGTTTATTGCAATAGAGAATTTTAAGGTATTTTTTATTGAACTATTTAATTCACCTAAAATACGTAATAAAAGAGGCAAATACATTCTCTACACTATATTTCTATATTGCAATAAAAACACATTCAATGTATGACCTTTTATAAATATTCAAGGGCAATGATTTCAACATTTTTTTAAATATCAGCTTAGACTTTACCAAAAAATTGTCAAAATGATTTTAAATCAGGATCTTGCAACACACCTATTTAAAGTTATGGCGCATCAGTAAAACATTTCTCTTTGGTTCGAGTTGCATTTTACAGCATTAAAATAAGAATATTGCATTTCAAATTAGTCGGCCTAAAGCACCTACTTCAAAACTTAAATGCGTTACTGAATTCTGCTATGTGCGTCACATGGCACGCGCCACGAACAACCACGAAGCATTTCCAGCAGCGAGTGGAGGTTGGTGGTTGGGCTAAAACCCCAAATCGCTTGTTGTGCCGTTATGACGATTCTCTGCAATCAAACATGTGGTGTTTGAGTGGAACTCCCCTCTCTGGACAGGCCTGCCATAAATGATGAAATAGGTTAAATCTCTATACCTTAATAGTGTTGTGCCAGCTTAACATACCTGGAGAACGGAAATTGGCCTTAGATTGAGAGGCATGTCTGACTTGTTCTATTCCAGGACTTTCCTATGCACGGTTCTATGCTTCCTCATGCCCCACCCATCGAAAATACTCTCGACTAATCAACTTTATCTGCAAATAAAGAGCCCATTTCCCTGCTCCCCACAGCGTTATCGATCCATTTCTATATGTCGAGGATCAGTTCACTCTAGTTACGCGATATACTATTTGTCACTTTCAAAGGTTGGAGCCAACACTTTCGATACTACGGACTATTTTACAGCATGCCATGTTTGCATAAGTGTCAACATTGTTATATAAAGTAATAAAATGTTAACAATCCAGTTGTTTAAATAATCGTTTTTTTTTTAAGAAAGATAAAAAATCCCATAATGGTTCAAGGATGTAGATTTTGATTGTATACATTTAAAGTTTTTTTGCAATGATGAAATTTGCTTATAAAATATGCGGAACATTAAAAATCGCTGGAAATATAGGAAATATGTCTTTTTTTCAAACAAACAAAAATTTCTTGAGGTATCCAGGAGGCGATTCCAATTCCGCCATACCGAGTATCCTCACCATACCCCGCCACCCGAATTCCGTTCTTGAATCAAGATGAAAGGGTCGTCGGGTCGAACCGTCTGATTGGTTGATTTTTTTAGTTTCGTGTGACGGGACCATGGTTGGTTGGATCAGAATGCATTCTGAAAGTCTGAAATCCATACAGCAAGAAAAATATACTCAAACATTCGCACGGAATTGTATCCATACTTAAATCGTACCATTTGCGCCTTACAGTTTGTGCCTATATCGCATCAAATATTCGCCTCTGCAGATTGCATTAGCACTCCATGCGAAATTTGAACAGAATTTTCTCGCTGTAGATAAGGTAAACGACCCAGTAATCGTGACCTTAGTTCCAGTAATCGTGATGCCACTTTTGTTGCTTATTATTTAATTTGAATGAATGTAATTTCTCTTTGTTATTATAAAATGCTAAAAATAAGTGGGTGTTATTATTAAATGTCAAATTTAACTTTTTTTAAACAATATTTTAAAATTATAACCAAGTTTCACGATTACTGGGATCATCACGATTGCTGGGACATTTACCTTATAGGGAACTTCAGGGTCATAATCTTTTTAATTCTTTTTGACATTTTTCAATCAGATCGAAATTTTTGTGGTTCCCATATTTTGCGACTTTAAAAATTGTACTTCAGTCATAGAATTAATAAAATTGAGATTCAGAATGATTCAAATTTTTCAATCGGTGCTTTCTTTCTAGTCTGTTAGATATACACTTTTTTGCAACAAGTTATTTTTGTTTACAAAAATTTGAATGAAAGTTTGAAATTGTGTTTCTTAAAGTATTTGTTGAAAACAAATATTACTCGTTCATTTCCATTTATAGTCACAATAATTCTGTCCAGGCTTTCTTAATTCTTTCGTATTTCTCAACCTATGGGACTCCAATTCGGTGTTTTCAAAATGTTCATCCTCGTTCGGTCTTCCTCCAGTCTCAGCAGAATTAGAATTATGTTCACTCAGAATTAAGAGTTAAAAGACTCGCTTTCTTCCAAACGAATGAATTAACTTTAATTTTCCACTTGTTTTTGTATTCATAATTTGTGACGAGATTTTCCAAGTAGGGTGCAGATTCACCTGCCTGGATTGTCGATCACTGGCAGCCCAACGTGTTATAACGAAGAACTGTAAGTGGCATCCGTGGTGACGCCACCTGGTGATAAAATCATGCAAAATTTAGAAATTATATTATTCCGGCAGACTTTCATTTTAGGATAAAAACATATTAAACATGATACTAGGTGACCTTGGAGGCGTTGAGAAAACGTTGAAATTAATTAATCACAAAATCCATGGCCGTTATCACCTCTAAGATGGCCACACTGAATCTGACTGTTTCCGCTCTCCAGAGTATTCTTCCACCCTCTCGAGTTGTATACATAATTAAGCGAAATGAATATTGACGCGCCACCTGGTTGCACCGTGGCAGAAACTCGGAAGATATAGTAACCCTCGGTAAATAGGTGGACACCGAGCGAGAGTTAGTGGAATAAGACTGTAGCTCTTCTTTACAGGTTAGGAATCCTTTGGAACTGTCACATGTTGAATCCTTAAGAATGCCTTTTCTGTCCTTCGTTTCTTAATCCTCATTAGACTGCGAAAATAATCAGATTCCAATCCCTTTCAAAGCCGATTGGAGCTGCCAATCATAACCTCAAATAAATTAAAAACACCATTTTCGTTTGGGGCATTAGAACGCGCTCCAAAAGCATGAAATTTACCAAATCTATTATGATTGTACACAAGAACACCTCTATTTATCGTAAAATATTCGCTTTGTTAAAAAATTATCAATTACGAAACTATAAAATCATGATAAAACATCCACAAAATTATTTTTCGCCAGAGCCATATGCGTGGAAATTGATCCTGAAAGCGTAAAATAATCGATGATGTCTTAAAAAGCCTTTTACCTCATTATTAATCGAAAAATAGTAAATAAAAGTAGCGAATTTAAAGGAATTGAAGTTTTTCTATATTGGTTTCTTTGTGGTATCCAAAAGTATTCAAAAAATATTGTCGGCGCTGGGTACAGAAAGGGATTCAATTTAAGAGATAATTTCTTCTGCTTAAAGATTCAAAACGGGAGGACAAAAGGGGATCCAGAAGTATTCAATATTTCTCACGTTACCACTGGATGCATGCAATTTTCGAATACTTTTTAATTTAAGCCTTCCAACCGGGCGGCGACGAAAATCCTTACCCAGGTAACCGAGAGAGTAACACTCCAGGAGTGCAAATGCTGCCCTTTTCTCTTCCTTTTCCTTATATAATACAATCCGCGAGACATATATTTACATAAAAAATAACTCTCTTAGACTATAACCTAGTGAAATGTTAGCAGATTATAATAAATAAAAATTGATTCTTATAAGTAATAAATAGCTTCATTCAATCATCAAAATAGCCTCAATTGATTAAACATAATGTAACTTAACCTAATTATACAGTATTTCAATAAAAATGAGCAACACACGTAGAATATCGAGAATAAAATAGAAGTGAAAATAATAATAATGTGTTGCCACGTTAGAAATTGGATCCGAGTGAGAATTTTTGTTTACATTGGTTAAATATAAGTCATGGCGTCACAAATTATATGGTGTTCAATTAATGAGCACTTGGCTTCATCATTCTGATTAATTAACAAATATATTTGCTTTCTCATAGAAGGGGCAAAATTAACGTCGATTTGCACGAATTTATTCCAGATTAAATTCATTGTGTTTTTATTCCTTTTCTTTATTTACAGTGTGTAGTTCAGTCATATCTTCAGTGGCTGCAAGACAGCGATTGGAATCCCATTTGCGGATTATGTTCAGAAAACTTAAGTGATGGAGACTGCATAAGATTGATCTGCTATCACGTATATCATTGGTCTTGCCTAGATAAGTATGCTAGGAATTTACCAGCTACGACAGCACCTGCTGGATACACGTGCTCCACGTGCCATTCCCGAATTTTTCCACAAACAAACCTGGTTTCTCCTGTAGCCGATGTTCTCCGAGAAAAATTAGCTGGTGTCAACTGGGCAAGAGCTGGTCTTGGATTACCTTTGGTGAGGATTTTTTCTTATTATCGCTCGTCATACATACTTCTTCTTTATTTATAATTCTTCCATCTATGGTGTTCATAACCTATGTTTCTTTAGATTTTTATTGATTTCTTTTTACAAAGCTTATGCCCAAATTATTTTATTATCTGACTGAACTTATTCTCTAATTTGTTACATATCATTTTCATTTCTAAAATTTTTAGAGGGGGAGGGGAGCACGTGCACGCGCAGCCGCATCTTATTCTCCTAATTATTATTTCTTATTCTTTATCGATTTCACTCTTAGTCCCTTCTCTAAAAGTTTCTCAACATTCTTTTGCCAGTCTTCCCTCTCCACCTTCCTCTCATATAATTATCTCGTACATGCTTCCATATCTCGTATACCCAATCACAAATCTTCAGTTTCTCTTCTCGTTCTGCTCCCAATACATTGATTGTTTTTCCTCATTTCCCAGCCTGCACCTACAGTGCCTTGCTATATTATTAGGCCAAAGCTAAAAAATTACAATTTTCACGTGATTATGCCAGATTCGCCAGACGAATGAGCACGTTTTTAGGTCGATAAAAGTCACCGTTCTCGACTCACCGGGAAACTCTCAAGATATGAATAATAAATCACATTTGGAAACATTGCCGAAAGATAAAGAGCAAACTTGAAAACTGTTTCAGCGGTATTCTTCGTCGCATTGAAGCTGTATAATCTGCCAAAGGTTGCTATATGAAATAAATTGATGTTGAGACATTATTGTAAAATATTAGAGAAATATATTATGAATGATAAATTTTATTCAAAAAAAGAACTATTTACATTGAACTCAAGCATTTTTAAAATAAAAAATGACTTGAATAGAATCATAATTTCGTATGTTCACCTTTACCAAATAATAAAGCTCCAAAATACGAGGCATACTGTTCAAAAAGCTTTCAATTTTGATATTTCTCTCTGGGCAAAGTTCCCAAATGTGATTGAGTATCCGAATCAGCTCTTACTTTGTCGTAGGATCGCGTTTACTGACTTTTGTTTCATGAAGTTCCAAACGTTCTAGATGGGATTCATATCTTACCTGCATTTCTCTGTTTTCAATTTATTGTAATATATATTTCCTCCTCCTATCCTTTGTTTCCTTTACAACTATCTTCTTTAGCTTTACCGCTACTTTACCGCTATCTCCTCTCCCTTAGATTCTCCTCAAATTTTCACGCCTGATTCGCCGCCCTCGTCCTTAATTTATCTTTTTGTGCCTCTTCTTTTACCATATAACTTAATATTCTTTAGTCTACAACTAATAAGCATCCAATATCCATCTCCTGCAGTCTACCACTTTCCTCTCCTTTCACCACCATAACTGTATCCCATATCTTAATAGTAGCCATACCAGCGTATCAAATAAATTCATTCGTCTTTTCCATTCTATTTAAAATGGTTCCACTTATCTATTCACCTTTTAAAATTTAGAAACAAGTACAAAAAATTTGTAAACAGTATGGTGGCACAAATAAAAAGTTTCCATGGTGGTACCGCTGCAGCATATATTCTTGTCGACTATCGAAACCCATTCACTTCCACCTCAGATACGCTCTTATGCGCGTCCAGTAGTATGAGGGTGTTTGTTTTTACCTTCTCTAAAATGGTCATAATTTGCATCCTAATGTTGCTCATAATCTGGACGATTTCTAGATAAGATTGTGCAGGAGCACATCATCTAGAATTGACCCTATAGAAGGCGAACGTCATAAAATTGTCCTAGACCTTCACTAGGGGAGCTGAGTCTAGAAAGTATCTAAATATAATCTAGATTTCCGATAGCGTACCATTTAAATTAAAAAAAAATGTTTTGCTTTTACGTTAATCTGGCTGCAGGACTGGGGGAGGGTGTCTCGATAACTTGTTTACTTTACTAGCTATAATCCACATTCGCCTGAGGCACCCTAAATCTGCAGTGTACGCAGTTTTTATATATTTTAAAAGTGCCTTCCTATCTGTGGCTCATTTATTATGGCAAAAATTACATTGTTTAGGTGTAATAATTGATTAGATGTAATAATGTTCAAAATAACTTCGTTTAGGTAACACAAGGCATTTTGCAGGGTGAGGTCCTAAGCGCCCTGCTGTTCTCCATTTCTATCTATGATAGAGAAAATTTCTTGATTGTGCAAAAGCGTAGGGGTCTTGCTATCAACAGCTTAATTGAGGTTCTTTTACTCGCATATGCAGACGATCTTGTTTTGCTTTGTGACACTCCGACTGAGGTCGTATGGAAACTTCAAGCTTTGCTTTTTTATTGCGAGCAGAATATGTTAACTGTGAATCTGTAAAAAACTAAGATTGTGATATGCGGCAAGAAGGGTAGCTCTTCTTTATACAAGTTTAAGTCCTTCAAACTTGGTGACGAAAAAATTCAGGTAGTGAAACAGTATCCTTATCTAGGCGTCCCACTTTCGTACAATTTTGCTTTTCTAATCGCCGCTAAGAAATATTAAGGATCAGCCAACTCTGCGACAGGTGCGTCTATGCGAGTAATTTACAGCACTTAAGGTGATTCCTGGTCAACGTACGTTAAACTTTTTAGTTGCTTAGTAATACGTACTTTAATGTGCGGGGTGCAGGTTTGGGGACAAGATCATTTATACCTCCTTAAGAGGCTACAGCTTTCATTCTTTAAGCGCCAGCTGCGTCTCCCTCCATGCATGACCAGTTATGCAGTTCGACTTGAAGCGATTAGGCTTCACCTCTCTCGGTACCTAGGATAGTGTAGTGTCTGTTGCGTCTCAGTGGATTGGCGAGGCCCGCGCAAGGAAGAGATGTTTCCAACTGGTTCCATCGGTCGAAGAATTTTTTCAGAGAAGCCATCTTGGTCGAGCTGTGAGACTGCTAGCTGAGAGGCACTCGCAGGAAGTAATGATTTAAAACTTCAGGAATACAAAGGATTTTTAATACGAGATCTTTTAGGGCGTTCCCAATCAAGAAGTCTGCAGATATGACCTCAGCTGCGTTTACAAATGTAAATTCATCACTACCTTTTCAAAAGAATGAATCTTAGCCATAAAATAATTTTTGCACAAGCCCGCTTTATTAATGAGTATTCTAAACACATCAGTAGTGATCAGGGCTCATGTATACTGTATACTGTGGTTCAGGAAAAGATGATTTTCACCACTTCCTGGTTGAATGCCCATGCTTTAATAACTCCAGGCTTAGTTATTTTCAGGAGGTTTCTCACTACGTTGACCTTGAATCGTTGACGAAGGACACTTTATCGACTTCAGATGTCGCGTTGAAGGAGCGTATCTTTCAAATGCAAGAGATTTCTTCTTTATAAACCGACGCCAAATTTGATTATGATGCCTTTTTATCTTTTCAATGTAAGCTTAAATATGATTTTAGATAATAATCTTGTACATTTCGCAAAATTTTCTCAAGATACGCTCTCTACTGATTAAAAAATTTTTTTTCTATGTTATTATGTCTTTTTTAATTGTTACAAAGTTCGTATTCCAAGTTCAACCTCGGTCCATAACGTTGAAAAATGTTCCATATTTCGGTACATATTAAGAATTTAAGAATGTGCTGTATTTCTTTTTTTGTAATAACTTTTTGTAATCAATTTTTTGATGTTTTGGCCAAAAAAATTATATGTTATTCCGGAAAATTACGATAATTTTAGCGAATCTAAAAAACAGCCGTCTTCATAACTGCCGTCCAAACAAGAAAAGTCGTAACTACATTTTGGATAA
This sequence comes from Acraspis erinacei, assembly GCA_035041075.1. Classification (NCBI taxonomy): domain Eukaryota; kingdom Metazoa; phylum Arthropoda; class Insecta; order Hymenoptera; family Cynipidae; genus Acraspis; species Acraspis erinacei. The sequence goes on along the minus strand of JAWWLR010000127.1, from coordinate 27,144,878 downwards.
GTCCCCTGCCATCCCAATTCCGGTTAGGTTGACAGGGGACTCATCCACAATGTAGTTACTACTTTTGTTGTTTGGACGACAGATAAGTGATGTGCTCATCGTCCTCATGCTTCTCGTTAATGGTCTATCCAGCGCGGTTTTTAAATCTAGCTTTGTTTATATTTATGTAATCAACGCGAAGCGTGAAAAAGGGTAATTTTGCAGTCTTTTTGCTCTTCAGGGACGACTGCCAATTATCAGGATATATGTAGAGAATATTTTTTGATTTTATCTCCTGGAAAGAACGATGGCATGGAAAAAAGGAAAAAGTCTTTCCTTTAACAGATAAAGTTTAACATAACGAAAAATAAGAAAGATGAAGCTTCGTGAGAAGCCGTCACATCATCAAGTCGCAATACACATGGGTATTTGTTAGAGAAGAGAAATATTATTTAAAAAACCAACAAAGAAAATAGTCATCAGTATTAATAGTTGAAGAATATATAATTAAAAAAACGTAGGGACACGGAATGTGGACCGTTCGTCTCCATTTCCAGAATGATTATTATAAATGAATCATTATTATAAATAATTTAAGTTGGAACATTTATGGCGACTAATAAATTGGTGTGAGAATTAATTATTTGAATTCTACTCCGAACAAAACAAATAGTAAGAGCGGTAGTAGAAGAGTGAGTTAAGAGGGAGATCTATTTTTAAGACTGTGAGTTCATTTTAAACTCGAAAAACTGCTATATTATGCAACCGCGTGAACATTCTGAATACGTTCTTTTGTAACACTACTGCTTAGAATATAGTTTTGTTTATTTAGAAATGCTAAGTTTGATTTACAAGTGTTAAAAAAGACCCTCCGCCTTAAGACAGGACGATCAAACCCTCGTGTGTCTTGAGGACACGAAGCAT
>JAWWLR010000127.1:27124023-27135271 GCA_035041075.1 Acraspis erinacei | reverse complement strand
CCTGATCGTTGCATGCGGGGCTCTATAAGGATGGACGAACCCTTTTCTGTAGTTGCTCCTGCGAACAACAATGGCAACACCAAATATAGTTGTAGTAAGTGCGGTTCAAAACAATTGAATGCCCAGGGGTCCCAACAATGATGACTAATTTTTTTTTTAGTTTGTATACGCTATAGGTAAAAATAAACTTAGTCTTTTTTCTCCGATTGGGCTGCAATGTAGTTACTACTTTTCATGTTCGGACGGCAGTATTCCGCAGCGACTACGCCTAGATCTAGTAATTGTCAAGGATTATTACTCCCTGAAGATATTGATCTCTGGAATCTGAACTGTGTAGTTGACGAGAAGGCGGTCTTCCTGCTTAGCGACAATAGAAGTAATGATACTTCAGTTTTAAAATTAAAACGGCGAGACGGCATGTATTAAATGTTCAGTGCGTAATTAGCTACATACAATTTTTTTTAAAGTTCACTCCAAAAGTTAGGGCACTTACTTGAAACTTACGGAAATAAAATATAATAACATGCTGAAAATGTGTAAACTGTTAACCATCAAGTAGAACTGGACGAAAAACATGAGAGATCGTTGAACAGCCAACGAACGCTTTAAACGGAGAGTAAAGTGGATTCAGGAAAATGCCGCCTTTTCTACTCATCTGGGAACAACTATATGGAGCTATTTGTCATGTAAAGGAATACGCTTCAGATATATTAAGCTGTCGTAACTTTTGCCAGAGGCAGCGTTCAGAGCAGGAGTATCCGCTAATTACTGCTGAAGAAGTGAAGAAAGATATCGCTAGAACTAAGAACTTTTCAGTGCTAAGGTCAGATAACATCAACAACTTTTGGTGGAAGAAGTTTAATTGTGTGCACCCATTTCGTAACAATCTCGAGACGCCCTTCTGAATCTTTGGACTAGATTCCTCATTATAGATTAATGCCATAAATGTATCTAGAAAGCCTAATCAATCTTTATAACTACCCGAAATTTGAGTAAGGTCAAGTTTAGGTAAAGAGAAAAACGTTCGTTGATTAGGTGAATTATTTATAGATGTTGAGAGATGTGTCGTTGCAAGTTCACGCAAAGTCGAGAGTTTCGAATCACGGCAAGCGACATGTTCAGCTTCAATTTGAGCCATACGAGACTGATGTACAGAGTCGGTCTCTTGTCAATTTGGAACCAATTCTGAACCTTAAAGCGATCTTTTATTGATAATTTTATTTGCTTTTGCGCAATAATCGAAATAATTATTCGTAAATTCGAAACTTTCTTCCTCAATGTCTTGTTCCAGCTATAACAATTGTATATTTGTTTGCTCGTCATCATACTCTTTCCATGTTTCTTCTACGAAACGAAATATAATTTTTTCTATATCGATTATGTTAGCAAACTGAGTATTCAAACATTTGTCTTAAATTTCGTTATGCGCGAGTTACAATTCTTACGAATTTGCTTTAAATACTGTGGTTTCTTACTCATTTCGAATTCCAGAAATGCAACAATTTTTGGAAAGAGCAACAATAATAATTAATTATTTAGGATGCACCGGGAAACTACTCTCTTCGTGCCTGCCTATGTTGATTTTTTTGTCAAATATAGGTCGAATGTTAATAGAGGGAAAATTGGTATGCATGTCTACCTTTTTTTCTAGTTTTTTAAAAGTATTCCAACCAGCAGTCTCGAAATATTTCTGTCTTGCGAATCTAATAGTTTCAGGTGTTTAAAAATTCTTGGTTCGTCTTTTTTACACTGTAATCTAAAATAATGTCACTTCTAGTTACTCTTGAAACTTCGTCAAGTTAATTTTCTCACACGAGACCATGTTCACACGCCGAAAGTCTAATTTTTCACAGTAATTTTTTTGTTAGACGCTGTAAAAAACGCTTTGGTGATATTTTCAATCAGATAGTAATTGTGCGTGCAGTGAGTTTTCAGTGCCTATTTGCAATCTAGAGTGATTTCACTTCAGTTAACAATGTGAAAATAAAACGAACCATTCGGGACTAGCGAGTGGCAGTCGTGCCAAACGATAAGTTCCGGAGACGCCTGAATAGCCACTTACCATTTGGTGTCCATTTCGTTTGTTGTCTTATGCGTCTATTTAAAATAAATAAATAAAGGATGTTTCAGTATAACGGAAAAGTTTAGGACGACCTAACCTCAAAATATCATTTTGACGGTGTGTATTGACTTACGACGCGTACCTAATTTCACGGCCGTCGACGGGAAATGTACGTCTTGCATGTATTTGTTCATGGCGGACGCAGGTTGAAAAGAAAAATATGTATTTTTACACAATTCTTATTTACTATTTGCCACAACAATCAAATAATTTCCATCGTCGCAGGATGTAAATCTAGATGTAAATCTAAGAATCTAAGAATGTAGCTCAGCCGATGCTTTTTACAGGATATTTAAATTGAATTATCCTAGAGGTACTTTTGTCCCACATGTACCATCTCTTCATTAATGACACCAATAGTGGACCACTCCTCGCACTTCACACGAACTTTTTATACAGATTTTAATATGACCTTAAGTGATTCATTATTGGGATCGGTACTTTACTTAGACTGTTATGAAACTCCTCACATTTGACATTACCAGGTTCCAGCACGAATTAAACATATCCTTTCACAATGTCAATAAAAAGACTTTTGAAAAAAGCCTCACTTATATACGTAATTTTTTTATGCCAACCTCATTTCTAATAACCTTATAGTTTTAAAAATAGTTGCTTAAATTTTTTTGCAGTTAAGTGAAGAGAGAGAACAAAGACCAGTGCAACAACATGAAGCCACATCGATCGAGAATTCAGCTTTCCAAAATCACACACCTGCAATCCCACCCGCATCTCCTTCGTCAACAATAGCAACTTCTAGAACAAACAGCACACATAATTCTGTAAATTCTAATACAAACAGCGTTCATGCAAATAATCAAAAGGTGGGTCCGCCTTACTCGGTAGTGAATATCGACGCCACACTTAGCAGTCAAACTCCGAGGAAAGTCTTCGAAGCCTATGATGATCCGAAGGACGTATCATTCGACCACGATGAAAATAAGTATCAGCGAAAATCCGCGATCGACTGGTTTTTGCGATGGTGGAAACTAATTGCTAGACCAACAGCGCGTCGAAGAAACACAACAGGATCTTTATACAAGCGATATGTTCTGCTTGTCATTTGTGGCTTTGTTGCCTTCATCTTCGTTGTAATTATATTTTCCTGGCTGGGTAAAATGGCAACCGATGGGGACCCTTCTTTCAGTGTTTTCGAAAATCGTCAAGTTAACGTCCAACGTGAGGATATTGCAAAGTAAACTTAATTGTACTGATTGCACGTTTAAAAAAAAAAATTTTAATTACGTTTAAAAGGTTGAATGGGTGTTAGAATTGTGCTCGTTTGAGTTTGAATTTCAACGATAGGAGAATGTGCAGGCTAGATTACGATATCCATAGCGACCATTTTTTAATGTGGATTCCGATAGCCCTTTTTGCGAAAAACACGAATCTGAAAATTCAAAACGAGGGCTTAATTTGTTATGCAGTCTGGTTTGCAAACAATACTGTAATATCTATTGCAATTTGTATGCAATCTCCCAATATTGATGTAATCACTATGTAATCTTGCTATGTGCTATATACCAAAAATTGAAGTAATTAAGGCCTAGTTTTTAAATTGATATCCCGAATACTTTTCGCGATACAGATTTTTACGTTAAAATTATTGACTTTTTTGAAATTTTAATCATTTGTCAATGTGGGTTCCAATAGGATAATTTGCGAGAAAAACAAGTTAAACACATTACAATCACGTAAAAAAGGAACCTGGAAAGTGGGAGGGTGTGAGCCAAAATTATCACTAATTTCTGTCAGTCTGTCACTAGTGGTACGAATATCAACAATTCAATAATATTAATATAAAAAATCGATATCTCGGAAACTATTCTAAATTTTATATTCATTTTTCTCGCAAAAGATCCTATCGGAAACTTCCTTCAAACTTTTTGCCATGGATATTATAATCTCTCCAATATACGTGACCTATAGGAAACTTCTTCAGAAACAATCTTTAAATTTAATTTACAAATTACCAAGGTGACATAGTAAATGTTTCAAGTGTAACATTTGTGTTAATTATTATTCATTAAGTAAAGTTCAGGGCGAACAAAAGCATTATGATTTTGAATGATCTAATTTTCTTTGTTAGAATATCTAGTCAATGTTTATTCAGTGCAATGTATTATAAGCTTTACTAAACCACAAAAATGTTAGTTTTGGTCTTCTGATATATGTATTAAATAAATTTTACAGGCAAATTGAAAAGTCTGTTTTTTAAAAATTACTGATTTTTATAAAAACAAAAAAATTTCATTTGAATACGATCCATCAAAATCATAATGTTCAATATGTATATTCCAGACTTCTGTAAAAGAAACCATGCAATTGTAAAATATAACCATCATTCTATAAACTGGAGGTTTTTTCTAACAAGCGCGAGCACATAAATCACATAATGAATTTTGAGAGATAAGTAGAGATAATAAATTGACGTAAAAGGCCAATACGTAATGTATATACGAGGGGTGGCCCTTATTTTTCACTTTTCGAATTTTTCTACTTTCACTTCCCAGTTTTGTTCAAATTCGCAAAAAAAATTATATCTTAATTTGAGAAAAGACGGTTAATATTTAGGGGTGGCGTAAAGACCATGTAGAGTCTCATTCATTTAATATTGGAAAAGGGCAAGTTTTTATATATCTAATATTTAAACGCAATGATATTTTGCAAATCATTCCGTGATTTAGTTTATTGTTTAGAATTCCCACAGAATAAGAATTAACTATACATTTTGAGGGAGAATGGCTTCAAGCCACTCTTATGGGTCACTCATAAAAGTGCGTCGCACTTTACAATCAGGCGGTGAGTCTCACGTCATCCGTGCAAAAGAGAAATTCCCTATTTTTATTTTTTTATTTTGACAGGTCCCGGGTTTCACTTGAAGTTTCCCATGTAAAATGCATGGGGAAAAATCACTTTTTAAATGTTTTGGAATAATTTTGTAGGTTTTGGTAAAATGTTACGATAAAGTTTAGAAGCTTGTAGAGAATTATGCAACGAAGAATTTCAGGCATTAGACACATGGGTTTGACACACGAACACACCCACACGACTCCCTGAAAACTACCCTTAAAACCAAAAATTTCCAATCTTCATGAAATCGACCTTTTGAGCACTTATTCTTGTCTTTGTTTACCTAAAATTATTTATATTGGTCTAGTTTAATATTGATCAACATTGCTTAATTAATTTTCAATTATTTAAACAAATGCAATGTGATTAATAATTTTTTTGCAATACATTAGTTTTTTCCCTAAAAACTATTACTATTGGCCTGGTTCAATATTTAGTAACAGTGGTTCATTATTTTGCTTTTATTTAAACAAATTGTTATCTACTGTAGTTATTAAATGTCATTAAAATTCTTATAATTAATAACTATGCATGCACGGATTCAAAAGTTTCACATATATGCAAGATTTTTATATAGTGACTTTATTGTACTTAGGTTCATGAGCCTATCATGAGTTGATAAATCACAATATGAAAATTAATTAACGCTTTTTGTTGATTGGGCAACCGACGACCATGAAAATAGTATTGAAGGAAGTAAGCATAAGGAAACATAAAATTGATATTATGTCGCTACTGAAATTCAATTTCGCCGCCTGCCATTAACAATAATTTGGAATGCGAGTAGCACTATAAAACTCTCTTACCACTAAATAAATTAGTATAAAATACAGGTATAGTTAAGAATTAATCCTAAGTTATAAGCAAGTGCCTTGGCAAGACAGACCCTATGGTACTACAGTTTTTTCAGTTTTATTTAAATTGCACAATTCAGTAGAGGCTTTCGATGAAAGCAGCAACAAGCAAAGCTTAATGATCGGTCGGTTGAATTCCGAAGTGAAAGTTTTAATGCGAACTGAGCGAACTAAGCCATAGTTACCTGGATAGCATTTGATTACGCGACCGAGTGAACATTTGGTTGGAGGGAGACCATCATTGCGCATCAATACCAAGTGACCAATTTTAAGCTTAGATTGTTCACGTGTCCATCTATATAGGTGTTAAATACGTAAACTCCTCACTATCATCTGATAACGGCCCTATTGGACGTGCATTAAGATCAGCCTCAATTCTTGTAAGAGTTTGTATAAAATTCTTGAAAAGTGAGAGTTCTAGACCCTTTTATTCGGCGAAAGCGATGCTTAAAGCTTTTGACCCCAGCCTCCCATAGACAAAAAGCATTTCAGCTCCCTGAAATGTAGTACCATTGTCGCTGTAAATGTGTTCTGGTAAACCAAGGCGAGTTTTAAAGCGACGGAAAGTGACTAAAAAAGCATCAAAAGTATAATCTGAAACAAGCTCCAAATGTATGGCTCGAGTTACGCAGCAAACGAATAAGGCGACGCAATCCTTGTAGCTTTTTTGCCCTCTGCCCCGAGATACGCGTAAGTTGAAACGACCTGCGTAGTCGATCCCAGTATACGTCGGTGCACACGAACTCCGCTCACGGTCAGGATTTTACCTGCAATCTTTCGAGCCCTCTTTATTTTCTTCTTCAATTCCGCTCGCGTTACCATTTAAATGGGCGCACAAGAACTCCGCCCATTTAGATTTGTGTCGTCATCTTCTTCTGCTTTGCTATACTGACCTACGGACTATATATGAGTTCTCCCAGAGATTCAGCTTTACAAATCTACTTTTAGGTTGGCAATTTTTTTTCCAATTTTCAATTCATTTTGATTAGCGAGCAATTTCTTATGTAACAAAAAAAAACTTTTCATACATAATTACACATCTTGAACATTTTTCCAAGTACAGACTATATTTTCTTAGCAAAATCCATTGAAAATTGGTTTGGAGACAGAATTTTGTCTGCAGAAATGCGATTCTGGGAAAAAATTACATACAAATCATGTATTGCCCTGTTAAATACTTTTTACTATTATTGGGACGAATTTTGTACTTCTTTTTGTATTTTACTGTATATTGTATTTTATTGCAGTTTCTATTTTCCACAAGAATTCACAAAAAAGTACAACTACAAGAATCTACAGGAATTTACAAGAATCCTACGTCGAAAAAGAACCACTTTTTAACTGCAAATAAAAATTGAACAGTTAAGAATGAGTTGATGACGGTCACAGAAATTAATAGATTCAAATTCTAGAAGACATCAATTTTTTCATTTGAAGTTGTAAAAACTGAACTGCAAATTAAGCCATTAAATGTTTCTAATCAAACTTTTAGCACTTTTGAGCTGATCAATTTTTTATTTAAGTAAGTTGAAGGCATGCTTAGAATTAAGCAAAATTGGTATTTTGGAACATTTTGAGCCAAAAATTGATATATATTTTTAGTTCATTCTCTATTGATTAATTATTGAAGAGTTTTTACAAGAAAACCCACTATAAATATTAATTTTTTTAATACTAAATGAATTTTACATTGACTATGTTATAAGCAGATGTAATTATAACTTAACTGTAATAATAAGAGATTAAAATAGTTTTTTTGTAATAACTCTTTAATAATTAAACATTATTTAATGCTGATACCGAAAAAATGATAAATTATGTCTAAGAATTTTTTACCAATTAGAGTAACAAAAAAGTTGACCAAAGATACGTTTGTGAAAACTAAAAACTTGAATTTTAACCTTATTATTATCTATTAACCCATATCATGTGTATGTATATTGTCTGAATAATTAACTGAAGAGGGACACCATCGCATGCCTAAATGACTTACGCAACTGTAACCTAACTAAGCACGGTGAATCATTGTCACCGCTCTATTTACAGACTATAGTGTATATAGACATGCCTCATATAAATAAATATGTACTCTGTAATTTGAAGTTATAAATAAAACATTAATTTCTTTTTTAAATTAATGTGCTGTTACAGAATTATTTTAAAATCTAGCAAATTTGCGATACATAATTTGAAATGTATTCTAATGGGAGGAGCATTTGTAAACCCCTTGAGCGGAGTTCGTGCTCACCGAAACTACCTACTTTTGACCCGAATGGAATTCAGGATTTGTAATCGGAAGACTACCCTTAAACTGTTATGAAACAGTAAATGGCTAACGCACGCATGGAAAACAGCTTCCAAAATCCTTGACGCAGCGTATGTTCAGATAAGCTGTGTATCACCATGGATTTAACTAGTAAAATAGTAGGATGCTTCTCATTGTAATTAATGGGAGCATTATGTAAACGTCCTCCCAATCGTATTACACCTGGCGTATCTAGAAACGGGTGCATCGTCTTTAGTGATTAACCTAATTTTATTTTATCGTCGCGTTCAAGAGCGGGCAACTCAGGTTCTACCGACCTTGATTAGGAAAGCCGTGAAAAATCGAGTACAGTAAGCAGTCACTCTTAACAATTTTGACCAAGACGATAATCTATCAGCCAAATTGAAGGGTCGCTTAGCTTGATTCATTGAATGCTAAGAAGATACATTACTCCACTCACGGTCAACATCCGGAGACAAATAGGGCCGTGATTCCGGACAACTTATAGAATGTTTGCCTAGCCAGTGTGGGCCATGGCACCATAAGGGATGATCCTTTAGCTCTCCTGGAAAAAGACCCCTGGAAGCAAAATCATCAGGATTGACCTTGGTGGGAACATGTCTCCACTTGGAATTTGGAATGAGCTCTTGAATGTGATCTACTTGATTGGATACAAAGGTATGCCATGTAGATGGATGCTTGGTAAGCCAAGCTAAAACTACTGAAGCATCTGTGTGGCAGTAGAGCGGTATATTTGCAAGACCCATCGTTGTAGTAATAAAATGCAAAGTCTGAGCTAATAATTAAGCTCCGCATAATTCGAGTCTAGGTATGGTTACCGGAAAGATTGGAGCCACTATAGATTTTGCAGTCAATAAAGTAACTTGTACATTTCCGTCCTCATGAATAATATGGAGATACGCGAATGCTACATAGGCTCTGCTCGAAGCGTCAGAAAAGCCATGCAGTTCGCCACAGGGTGGCCACATGTCAGGGAAATGTCAGGGGGAAAAACTTTATGAGGGAAATAGAAATTGATATGTTTTTTATATTATTTTGGAAGCACTTCCTAATATTAATATAAATATTTTTTCAATGTACATTCTTTAAAAATAGAATTTGATTCTTAGTTTTTTATTTGTAGTTATTTATTTATTGATAGTTCGGATACATATATTTTTACAACAAAAAATTGTGTTTTGCTCTATTACTTTACGCGAAAACAGGGCGGCGCTAGCTTGCCGTCAACTCCGCAGCGTCCTCTAAAAAAATAATTAAATTTTTTTTAATCACTAGGCTAGATTAGCTTGCTATTTTTTTGCTTCACAATGTGTTATAAATCGCTTTTGTAAAATAAATCATCATTTAAAATAAAATTACCCCCTGTAATAAAAAAAGTATTTAAACAATGACTAGGCTAGATTTTTATGCAATTTTTTTTGCTTTCCAATGTGATATGAAAAACTTTGGTAAAATCAACCCTTATTTTAAAAAGCAACCCCCTGTGCTGCAAAAACGTATTTTGAAGAAAAAAATATCTCGATGGAAAATACTTATAAAATATTAACACACTATTTTTAAAGCTTATCTGAGGAGCAACGTTATTCTTCACCCCTAATCGTTACACAAACAACCCCCGTATTTGTATCAGAATGCGAATCTGCAGACTGATGTCAAAAATTGTATACATTAACTGTTGGGATTTTTGTGCTTTTTCTTTATTTTCCAATGTCATATCAATCGCCTTTGTAAAATAAACCTTTATATAAAAAAATCAACACCCTGTAATGAAAACATGTATTTAAAAAAGTCGATATCTACATAGATGAAACTTACTTATAAAGTAGTAACATGGTACTTTTATGCATAATTATTTCTCACCCCTAATCTTTACAAAAATAACCCCCGTAATGTCTAAGCTAGAATGGCAACATCTTTTATCAATATTATTTTTCAGTCTATGTGTGTATATTCAAAAAATATAATTTACCTTTTTCAATGCATCTTTTAATGCCTTCAAAAAACTTCCAGCACAACAATTATTAACGAGAAAAATCCATTTTTATATAAAGAACAATCTAAATTGTTAGAACTATTGAAAATTTTTTGAGAGCAGATTTTTACTAAAATAATTTTTTCAAATAGTTATTAAAACTATTTTTAAATATAAGTTGAAATAATTTTAAAACCCTAAAAAGCACTCGTGTGATTATGGATGATGGGGATATACATGTCTCTTGTAAAGTACATTTTTGCTTTTATCTGTGTAATAACTTGTGAGAAGCATTTGCTCAAATCACATTCAGAACAAAATGCATCCCGTTCTGTACATAATTGTGACATTATACCAATTAAATTAAGACTAACTTCACTATAGGGACAGTATGGGTTTCACTAAGGTAGGTGTTCAAAAATGTTAATATTCTACCATCAATCAAATTCAGATCAATTTCGCGAAAAGGGCCATATTTCACGTTAGGGTTGGTTTGTTGGGATAGTTGGGACTTGAATCCTTACCATGTTAACCGGCTGGAAAAATCAATAAACCGGACTACCTTAATAAAATCAAATTTTTACAAGTTCGAATCTTGAATATTTATGAGCAGAAGCACCGCGACCCTGAGTTTTAAGAAGGTAATAAATCGGCGACTTGGTATTATGTGATAATTATGTACAAAAAGGGATGCATGTTTTTGTGAATGTGATTTGGGCAAATGATTCTCATAGGTTATTACACAAATAAAAACCAAAATGTATTTTACAATATACATGTAGATCCCCAGCATCCCTAGTAACACGAGTACTTTTTAGGGTTTTAAAATTATTTTATTTCAACTTATCTTTAAAAATAGTTTTAAAAACTATTTGAAACAATTATTTTAGAAAGAGTAGGCTAAAAAAAATTGCAGTAGTTCTAAAAATTTAGATTGTTCGTTATATAAAAATGGATTTTTCTCATTAATAATTCTTGTGCTGGAAGTTTTTTGAAGGCATGAAAAGATGCATCGAAAAAGGTAAATTATATTTTTTGAATGTACTCACATCGACTGGAAAATAATTTTGATAAAAGATGTTGCAATTCTAGCTTAGACATTACGGGGGTTATTTTTGTAACGATTAGGGGTGAGAAATAATTACGCTTAAAAGTACCAT
>JAWWLR010000127.1:27034037-27044494 GCA_035041075.1 Acraspis erinacei | reverse complement strand
ATTTGACAGAAAAATTAAGTGTTTAAGGTCAGATAATGGCACTGAGATTAAGAATGCCGATACAAAAAAGCTTCTGGTAGAACTTGGAGTTTTTCACACCAAATCATCTGCTTATACACCACAACAGAATGGACGAATTGAAAGGGAAATGCGTGCAGTTGTGGAAGCAGCTCGGTCTGCTATACATGCACGAGATCTAAATGAAAATTTGTGGGCTGAAGCTGTATACTATGCAGCTTTTACATTGAATCAGACTGGAACAAGCTCATTAAAGGGTAGAAGTCCTGCTGAATTATGGTTTGGCCGAAAAGTAGATGTCAACAAATTGAGAAGTTTTGGATGCGAATGCTATGTTCTAATTCAAGATCACAAACGAGCTAAGTCTCAAAATAAATCAAAGAAAGAAATTTTTGTCGGCTACGATTTAGACTCGAGAAAACTCGACTGATGCTCAACCGACTAACAACTCTGATTCTCATGAATCTGATGACTCGTCTGACACAAATCAGCCTGTACCTAAAAATATGCCTGATCGTCGAATTTTGAAAGCATCTGCCAAATTTAAGGACTATGTAATGGGATATCTCAGTGGAGGAAACAAAGCAAATGTAGCAATGATAGGAAAAGTTGAAGACATTTCTGTTGCAGAAGCCCTGCAAGATGATAAGTGGCATAAAGCTATGTAAGAAGAATTTGAATCACTGATTAAAATGAAAACCAGGAACTTATTTGAATGTCCGGAAAATTTATAACCATTGACTTGTCCCTGTATTTTACGTCAGAAGCGAGATGGTCGATTCAAAGCAAGACTTGTTGCTAGAGGTTTTAAACAGAAAGAAGGAATTGACTATTCTGAAACCTTCAGTCCTATTGATCGTCATGTATCAATTCGATTAATTCTCAGTTTTCCGGCTTCAAACCAAATGAAGTTTATGACTTTTGATGTCAAAACAGCATTCTTGGACGGAGATCTAGAAGAAGAAATTTTATGTATCAGCCTGAAGGATTTAACGATGGTACTGGTCGTATCTGCAAGCTAATTAAAAGTATCTATGGATTGAACCAAGCCCCGAAGAACTGGAACATGAAATTTTCAAATTTTCTAAAATCTTTTGGATTTGATAACACAGACGATGATCCCTGTATCTACTACAATGAAAACAGAAATATGATAATCGCCTTGTTCGTTGATGCTGGACTTGTTGCTGGAACAAATGAGGATGAGATGATTGAAATGTTAAATAGACTGAACCAAAAATTTGAAGTTAGTTTTAACACTGCACCAGGTGATCGTTTCTCTGATCTCAGCATGCAAATATATAATGTTCCAAATGGAATTTTTGTCAACCAGCCAAATTACACAAAGAAAATTTTGAAAAGGTTCAAATTTGACTCTTTAAATCCTGCATCTACTCCAATGGAACGTGGAATGGTGACTGATGGAGATAAGTTCGTAAATAGCAAACTATTAGAAAAATCTGAACCTTACCGTGAAGTCATAGGAAGTCTTTTATATCCGGCATCAATATCACGTCCTGATTTTAGCTTTGCTGTGAACGTTTTAAGTCGAGCTTGTAGCAAGCCAGTGGTATAAGCCACTGAAAGATGATCAAACGCATATTTCAATATTTGAAAGGAACTATTCACTATGGAATCTTTTTCAATGGAGATGATAAACTTGTTGCTTATACTGATTCTGATTATGGAGGAAATACTCTCACAGGACACTCAACTAGTGGAGTTCTTATAATTCGAGGTGGTCCTGTTGTTTGGTATGCTCAAAAGCAACGTCTGGTAGCCACGTCAACTGCTGAAGCCGATAATCGAGCGGCAGTTTCTTCAATCGATGACATCTGTTGGATCAGACGAATTGGAAAGGAACTTGAATTTTTAACTCTCGATAAGCCAACAACATTGTGTGTTGACAATAAGTCAGTAATACACCTGCTTCAAAATACTCATGAAGGCAAGATAACTAAAGGTAAAAAGCATATCGACATTCCAAGAAAAATTATTCAAGAACATATTGGACAAACAGTTTAAATAAAACATGTCAAGAACTCTGATGAACTAGCTGACATTCTAGCAAAACCGCTGCCTCGTAAGACTTTCGAACAGCTTCGAAGTAAAATAATTAAGAAGGAGGGTTAAGATTTAATTATTTTATCTTGTCAGATGATCTATACTTGACTATATCAACTTTGAAGTTTAGACTAACCTATTTTATGTATCGATCTTGTTTAGTCTACATTGCAAGTTGTAACAATTGTTATGTCGAAAATACAACAATCTACTACGGAACTAAATGGAAGCACTTTAATTATAAAAGGTATTATATTCAAATGTTTTAGCACTTAAATGATTATGCAAACACGTACTGCACTTGGGTTATGTGTGTCTGAAAGTACCTAAGTGTAATATAAAATGTAACACATGATTCTAGCCAGTAATATATGCACTATCAGTTTATTTTCTAAGTAATGTGTACTTATGTTGCAGGCGCCTTTTTAATTTCCTTTGTTTGAGTTCTTTCAACAACTTTGTATTTTAAATATACAATTTATTCTACCAAACTGGTGGATTATAAATTGAAAAGACCCATGAATCCATAAATATCCACTTCAAAAAAATATCTAGATGGGATTTTCTTAGTTTTTCTTGTAAAACTATTTTTTTAAGAATTTTTTTATATATTTTCTAGAGGAATTAAATCGTCCATTCGAAAAAACGACTTGAAAAATATAGAAACATGATGCAATAATTTTAAGTCATTTGAAATAACCCAAAAACTTTTATAATTCTTTTAAATCTCCGGAAATCTCAAAACACTTTTCAAGTCTTGGTAAATACCATAAAGTTTTTCAATTTCTGGAAATACTTCGTATTAATTTTAAATGCCCTAAAATGACTCAAAATCCCTTGAAAGCCTTTAAAATCATTGAAAATGTTTTAAATGATTTATATTCCCGAATTTTTGTGATAACTCCTTTACAATGAAAATAAATAGTATATTTTTAATATATTTATTAAACAATATGAAGTACTATGTAAAATGGGGGAGTAGGTTTTTAAATTTCAAATCTTATATCAGAATTCTTCAGTTGAAGACATATGGCATTTTCTTATAGAATCAGATTTATGTGAACATTCCACAAACTACTGTCTTATTCAAAATATAGAATTGGCAATCAATCGATTTCAAAAATCACTTGAATGTTATCTGGGATGTTGTAAATTTTCGTAGTTTTAAGAAATGTCAAGTGATAATTTTCAGTGACCTTTTTATTCAATTTTAATTAACACTTGGTTTTTTACGCTCTGATCTTCTATTCGCAATCATTTTTTCGAAAAATATTGATTAAAGAACTAGTGACTTTCTGCCTGACTATTCATTTAGTAACTAAAAATATAAGTTAATTTAATTAAAATTTCCTGAGAAATATTAAATATAATTATTTCAAATTATATGTGAAAAATATATTGCCGAATACAATGACACAGCACGTGAATAGAGCAAGGTAAAACACATTGAGATTGTAAATGATTCTATGTCATCATTTCGAGAAAAAAAACTGATGAAAGACCTTGCTGTAGGTGACAAGGTCTTTTCCAAAAACCTTCTCATTTTTCGAATAAAGCTGAAAATATTACACACTCACCTTCTTTTAATAAACTTATGTTTTTATCACTTTTAACATTTTTGTAAAAATTGTAAACTATTTCATATTATATATCTCTAAAAAAAATTAATATACTTTTACTAATTAACAATTTTATTACCTTCTTCGAAGATTCTCATCGTCCCGAAATTCGGGACGACTATATTTCATCCCTGTTTTAAACTCCCTTAATTTTTTTGGACGACTAGAAAGAGCCTATTTTTTCAAAAATGTGCAAGAAACCAAAAAAACCTCAATGACTAAACTTTTTCAGTGAAAATTTAAACTCTTACCCGAAATTTAGGAATATAAAAGTTTTAACATTCTCAGGATTTTTCGAAAAATGCCTCTTGAGCTACTGGGCATGGCCGATTTATGTTTGTATATTTGCGATAAATTTCACCTTGAACTAACATTTTACATTTCTTTCAATTATTGTATAATATTACATTTTCGCAGCAGAATTGATCTCACTTGTTCGAAAAAATCTACTTTTCGGTTGAAAACTTAATTATTTAGTTAAAAATTCAACTACTCGGTTTAAAATTTGTCTTCTTTGATACAGAGAACAAATCTTCTTCATTAGAAGTTCATCCTTTGGTTCTAATATTAGCCTCTTGGTTGAATTTTCATCAACTATATCTAAAATTTTCTTTTTCTTGAAAATTGATTTGTCTTTTGGAAAGTTGAAACGATTTGTTAAAAATATATTTCGTTTCCAGCGAAATTAATTTTTTACACTTAAAATTTAATGATATCAGCTTACAGCGTGAGCTGTAAGCTTTAAAATTTTATTAAAAATATTTGTCAGTCCTTTCAGTTTTTTTATAATTCAAAAATTCTCTGTACGGCTATTCATAGTGTTCAAAAAGAGGAACAACTTACGCTTTGCGCTACGTATTTCGCACTCTCAACTCGGTCTTTGTATATTTCCCACACTAGAGCGCGGACTTTTTAAAACAAAGTCAAAACATCGAGAACAGTAATTTGTTGATTGTGAATTCTGTTTTGATAAAGCTTTTGATAAAGATTTTACCCTCAAATTGTATATTTTTTCCAATAATGTATATTATTACAATTCATAACATGCATTTTTACTGAAACAGACCTAGTTTTATTGCCTCGTTTAACAAAAACCCGCATATTTAAAACAAGGACTTTTGTCATTAAACATTTTATTGAAAATTCTACCCTTTTTCAAAAATGAATTTTTTCACTTTTATTTTTACTGATTTTAAATTCTAAATTTTATCCCTAACCTCAGTAACACAGACTTTCCCAATTGAGTTTCCTATCGCATCGTGTTCTACATCGCAGTTGTTGTGCCGCATTGGCCCATTTCCTAATAATTCCCTAAAAGTGTCTCTCAAAGAGTCTAAGATGAAGAGTATAGTTCAAAGAAAAGTCCTACGAAACTTCGAATAATCGAGGTGGGGGGTTAGTTTCAAGCGAGAATCATAGCTAGTTGTTGTTTTCTGCTGAGAAAGTAACCAACCTTCAACTGGGCTGTGTTTATTTATTTATTTTAACAACATATTTATGTGAATGAAAATGTTTGAAATACTTTTTATTCAATAAAGTACAGTAAAGATTGAGTTGCTCAAAACTCTGTAGGCTTTGAGGTACACATCCCCATCGGGACACTTGCGCTGCGCGCTCGATGTATGGCAGAATTTTGTAAAAGCATATTTTCTGAACCACCTGAAAATTAACAAAAAACTACAATCCTTTTTTCACAAATTTTTCTCTATCTCGCGTTGTTATTCTGAGTATTATATTTTATGGATAAAGGAAAATATCCTGCAAGCCTTCTTTTATATTTTTTATGCATCTCGCGCCTGTTGACGTAATATTGGAATTTTCAATTCTCTGCGTATTACTTATCATAAATAAAAACAAAATCACGAATCCTATTGGAAAATGGTTAAAAGACACTTTGTAGGATTTTAAAAAAGCTTTAATTTCTCTTTTAGACTTTTTTTCGTTGTTTGCGTCGTTTAGCCCTTCTAATACTTTCTCGGTCATAAATAATGAGAATGTAATAAATGATTACAAATTTATATCTCTTTTTTGGGCAAATAACTTATTCTATCAATTTAGTTTCGTACCTTTTGTGGGTTTTTAAAATTTTTTCATTTTTATTTTTAATGCCATTTTTATTATTAAAACCTAAACCACGTCTCCTATCAAAAAGTGATTCATAACAAATCTGTAGCTTATTTTCGGGCAAACAATTTTTGTTCAATCATTTTTTTTCAGAACTTCTGTCGTTCTTACACAAATTTCTTATTTTTTTATTTTCAATGTTATTTTTCACGAAAAAAAAACAAAAAGTACGCGTCCTATCAAGAAGTGATTAATAACGAATTTTTAGATCTTTGTTGGTATCACAATTTTTTAAATTCATCTTTTTTCGTATCCTGTATAGTTTTACCCAAAAATGGAATTTTATATGTTACATTATTTTTTTTGCAATAAAAATTTGAATTTTCGGTTTTTAAAGAAAATCCAAACTGTTGTTATGATGATCGTCAATTGCTATCAAAAAGAAATTTTTTTCTTTTCTTGACTTTTTCTCATATCGTGCGTTTTTTTGGCTGAAGATGTTTATTTTCGATTGTTTTAAATTTTTTTGAAATTGCTAAAACTCTGACAATATTGTTTTTATCGAAAAAAATCTTTAGGATAATGTGTTCCGCTTTACTAATAGTATAAATGTCAGTATATTGATGTTACAAATTCCGAAAAAAGTTGTCTCAAAAATTTTCGAACTGTGCTTACATTTTGATTTTTTATCAATGTTTAATTTGTTGGAAGACAGTTGAATTTTCAATTCAGAATTTTTGCATCTAAATATATGAGATTAAATTCAAAAGGATAAATTTTCTATGAAGAAAAAGGTGACCTTTCAGAAAATCATTCGGATTTTCGATAGAAAAATGTTAGTTTGTAACAATAGAAAATAATTTTCTATAAAATTATTATATTTTCCACAAAATAGTTTCTTTTTTCTTCAAAAAAACAGTTAAATTTTGTAACCTACAAAAGTTGACTTTGACAAGTATCATTTAAAAGGAAAGTTAAAGTGAAAACAAAAAAAGGATCATTTTAAACCACCGAGTGTAATTTTCAAGCCGGAAAGAAGGCATTTTAAGAAGAAAGTTCAATTTTTAATCTAAGAAAGCGAATTTTCTATCACGAAATATTTGAATTCTCAACAAAATGATTCATTTTCATTTAAATATTTATATTTTCGATGTTAACATTTCTCAACAAGTAAATGGATTAATCATTTCGATTTTAATAGTATCGAATATTATTTAATCGAAGTAATTATCATGGTTCAAATTGATGTAATTATTAAAAATTTAATCAACTATGTAGAAAATTTAACTGTCTTGTAAGAAAATTGCTCTTTTTTTGGATGGAAATTAATTTTTCTAACGGAAAATTAAATTATTTGGCCGAAAGTTCATGGTTTCTGTTCAAATTTCGGCTTTATTGCTAAAAAATTGATGTTCTAGGTTAAAAATGTAATAATTTAGTTAAAAAGTCGGTTTTTTTGTTAAAATATTATTCTTTCTATTGAATATTTAACAATATTATTTTAAATTATAAATTACTCTTTTTTAAATTAAAAATTAAATGAATTTTCTAATTCAACTGTTAGTTGATTAATATACTTTGTAGGATCTTTTATCTATATCCTGGGCAATTGGTCTTTTTTTATGTTGAAAATTAAAGTTTAAACTGATAATTTAACTGTTCTTTTTTATTGTCAGTTCACCTTTTTGTATTAAAAGTTCCACTATTTGATCGAAAATTAATGTCGATTGTAAGTAATTTATCTTTATCGTACAAAACTTATCATTTTAGTTTTTTTTTAAATTCTTTTAATGAGACTTAAAATTTTTTGTTCAAGTTTGACCTACTTTGTTGAAGATAAACTACATTATTAACAAGTATCCTTCTTGGTGGAAAAGTGAACTGTTTTGTTGACAAATAATTTTATAAAACCTCATAATATATCAAAAAATTATAAAGTTTTCAAAAAGTCGCATAAAGATCCTAATTAAAAAATGGCATCGCAAAAAACGGATATTTCTTTCGAAAAATAACCGAATAATGAATTAGTTGATTAAATTTGCGTATAATATTAACAATAATAATTTAAAGAAGAAATATCTTCATTATTATTCTGTTTTAACTAAATTTAATGCAGTATAATTGTCCGGGATTGCCCGAATTCCGCGCCTTGCCCACGGGCTTTGAAAGTCGCATCTTCGGTGCCATTGTCGGCGCCTGGGGAGTTTTTAAAATTCCGTTTCATCCCAGTGGAGATTCCTGATCCACCGGCCATTCACGCGGAATCACCCCGTCCAGGCACCAGCGCGGAAGCTAAGACCTTGAGCTCACCATCAGTGCCGCCTGCCAGTCTGCCTGACCAGGACCCACCTGGAAACCCCTAGGTTCGTATGTCGAACGAAGAACCTGGTTCTGACATTCATCAATACAGAGATAGAATAAATGACGAACGTATCACCCCTCTATGGACGGGCTATCCGCGGGGCCGCAGTTACTCAAGGCGGAGGTCAAGCGTGTTCAGCTGCCCCCCCCCCATACAGCCACCGCAATATCCCCCACGGGATGAAGGGGTTAGACGCCTGGCTCGCGAGCAGAGTTCGCACGTCCGCTGAGACACGACCGTCCCCGCGCAACTTGCGCACTGTCACTCTAGCCTCACCTCCATACATCGATAGATAGAGAAAAAATTTTTTGAGGATGTTTAAGGTTTTCAAACATAGAAATGCACTAGAAAAATAGCCAAGACCCAGGAATCAAAATTGGAGTGAAAGAAAATTTCCTTATTTCAGAAACTACTGTCTAACAGAACAAATTTTTTTTATTTCTAAGTTTAAAGTTTTTGGAGATTAGGTGGAAATTTGCAGCCTCCAAATACATAAGAAAAAGAATCGAGGAGGCACAAAAATGAAAATGGAAAACAGAAAAAATTTTAAATGCTGAAGCGTCGTTTCTTTTTTTAAAGGATTTTTATTTTGGCCTGAAGTATCGTTAGCAAGTTGACAAGATGGATAAATATGTAGCTACCGAAATAATAAAATTTCCTCTCATTCCAATATCGATTCCTGGGTCTATTTAGATTTTTCTAGTGTATACTTAGGTTTAAGAAACCCACAACTTCCCAGAAAAATGTTTAAAATACAAGTTATAAACATAAGTTTTTAAAGAGCCAAAATAAAACATTTTAAATTCGTTGTATTCATAAACTAAATAGGAATTATCTCTCTAGTTTAGGGCCATAATACACTACTTTTTCACATTTTAGCCATTTCGAATTCCAAAAGTATTTATTTTCGACCCAGCTTGGAAGAAGAATTTTGAAAAAAGTTCATAACATGTCTAAGAGGCGCGTACCATTACCAACATAGTGAGTGGAAAATCAAATTAATGTGATTAAGAATGTAATTAATAATCAAATTAATGTGCAGAGTTCCTAAAAATAAAACCAAGAATCAATCGACCAAAGTTGCACAACCACCATAAAATGTTCCTATTGCAATTTGAAAACAACAAATAAATAAAAAAATTTTTTCTCCTAAAAAAGAAAAGAAAATACTTTTCCTCCTTGGACAAAAATAAAAAAGAGGAAAGAAAACTGAGAAGGCAACCAACCAAATCCCCTTCCTTCTCTTTTAACATTATCGTCATAATGAGAAGGTATTGGCTTTGTCTGAAAAACGACTTTCGAGGATTCCATCAAATTTCGACGTTTTGAGGCCCAATGAGTCAGAAAAAACACTTTTTACGTCGCTGTGTGTCTGACTGTCGCCATTGTCTTTGTCGTCTTAGTTGTCGTTATCGTTGTCTTCTGTATATCGCATAACTTTCGAAAGACTGGTCAAATTGAGTATTCAAATAGTCGAACAATTTATCTTAATGACTTTTTCAGAAAACCAAAAATTACGAGAGATATATAATTTACAAAATTCCAAAAATCACACGAAAATGAATCTTTTAAGCCAAATAACTAATGATATTAAAAACAAGGCAAGAGAATACAAACGCTGATTTTTGAATGCCCTAAATGATTATAATAATTTAAAGGTTAGATGCGGCTATTTCGAAAATTATCAAAAGTGAAATATCATGAAAAAACACTATTTCCTAAAGAACCGCAAGTTCCTTTGAAAACATTCACCATTCACAACACTTTATTGCCTTTTCAATACCTAATATTGATGCATTGCCCTGTGACACCGGATTCTTGATTTTCACTCGAATAGAAACCGTTTTGTTTTGAAAAAATTGTATAACACTTTTTTCTTAGCATTCGAATTTCTCAATAATATACATAACTTTTATTGTTGAATGGCATGCCATACTACATGATTAGAATGCTAATCAACTGCGATCGAATAAAATATTTTCTAACAGAAATGTGCATTTTATTGATTAAAATTTTATTGTACAACTTATTTCGTCATTGAAGGAGATAAATGAAGGAAGGGGGGCGTGCATTTCTGAAACTGTCTAGAGCGCCAAAATTCTAAATCCGGGCGCGCGTGTTCCTGCTACTAGATGTTGGTACTGTCGGACGTGGCTCAGGCACTTCGAATGGGTTTGCCCCATATCCTGACGGACTGCCGCCAAGTCTAGAGACGGCGAAAATTGTACCACCCTTATCGTTAGCTGGACCTCCTTCATTGGGTCCATATGGCACTGAAGATACATATAAGATATCCCCTTCTTCACCTCCGAAAACGCATGCATTGAGTC
>JAWWLR010000127.1:26811956-26827772 GCA_035041075.1 Acraspis erinacei | reverse complement strand
TTTAAATTTTAACCAAAACAATTAATTTTTGTCAAGATTAAAGAAATCTCAACCAAAAAGTAAAATAAAAAAAAAATAAATATTTTTTTTAGTTTTTAAGAAATTAATTCAGCTTTATAGCCTGTTGGAATTTTCAACCAAAAAGACGAATATTTAAACGACAAGATTGATTTTCTAACTAAAAAAATGAATTTCTAACAAAATTCAAGAATCCTCAATAAAAACCTTAAATTTCAAACTATAAAAGAATAATTTTTAAGCAAAAAGATTAATTTAATTTAATTTCTTACCAAGAAAGACGAATTTTCAATAAAATTAAAGATTGCACTACCAAAAGTTAAATTTTTATGAAAGCGATAAAAACATTTTTTTATTTTTTAAGAAAGTTGTTTACCTTTAAAACCTAGTTATTCAATTTTTCAACAACAAAAAATGAATTTTCAGCAAAACCTTTTAATTACCAAACAAAAGATGAATTTTTACTAAAATTTTGAATCGCCAACCACAAAAGGCATTTTTGATAAAGTGGTTCAACTTTAAAACATTATTTATTATTTTTCTACAGAAAAAAACGAATATTGAACAAAATTCAACAATTCTCAACCAAATTGCATTTTCAATCAGAACAGATTAATATTTAAACATAAATTTAAATTTTTTATTAAAATTTAAGAATTCTGAAACAATAATTTAAATGTAAAAAAAAGAAATATATTAGTTGAATTTTGAACAAAAAAACGAATTTTCAGTAAGATTCAAGAATTCCCATTCAAAAAGTTAAATTTATAAGAAAGAGATAAATTATTTTTAATTTTTTAAGAAAGTGTTTCAACTTTAAAACCCAATTGTTTTAATTTTTAAACGAAAAAATTTTTTTTTACCAAATTAAAGATTTCTCAACCAAACAGTTGAATTTTCAACCAGAAAAGATTAATTTTTAAAACAAGAGATTATAATTTACTACAAAAAAATACGAACTTTTAATAAAATTCCAGAATGCTAAAAAAAAAGTTATATATTTAAAAAAGAAGTTTTTTTTTATTTTTAAGAAATTAGTTCAGCTTTAAAATCTAGTTGAATTTGAACCAAAAAGATGAATTTTTAAACGAAAAGATTGATTTATTACCTAAAAACGAATTTCTAACAAAATTCAAGAAGCCTCAACAAAAAACTTAAATTTTAATATAAAAAAGAATAATTTTTAAGCGAAAAGATTAATTTATTACGAAAAAGAAGAATTTTTAATAAAATTCAAGAATCCTCAACTGAAAAGTTAAATCTTTAAGAAAAAAATAATTTTTTTTAGTTTTCGAAATTTCGTCCATTTATAAAATTGAGCACTTCATCCTTGATTTTCAAAATCATCTAAATCACAAAAATTCATGTTTTATATTCTAAATTTCTTTAATTTGGATGATTTAAAATTGCAGTGCTTTTCATTTTTTAAATTTAAAATTAAGCATTATGAAAGTTTTAAAATTTTGTGCAAGGATTTTGTCATTTGGATGCTTTATATTTGAAATTTCTTCAATTTGGAAGAGTTAGAATTGAAAAATTGACTGTGGATATTTAAAATTGCGAAATTTAAAATGATCCATTTATTTATCTTTAAAATTTAAAAAAATTGTTTTTAAAACTTATTATCAAGATTTATCGAAGTCTTACGTTTTACAATTAAAATTTATTTAATTTTTTATTGTATGATTAACATAGATTTTTATTTGATTTGGAATATTTTAAACTGAAAACTTAAGTTTCGATCTCAAAGTTAAGAAAATTATATACTTTTTATTCATAAATCTTTAACGTGACAGAGTGGTTAATTTTTAATTTTGAAAAATAATTTTTTTTTTTAATTTGCAATTAAAATTGATATAGTACTTAAGTTTTAAAATTAAAAGTTGCTTATTTTTCCTGCTTCATATTCAAAATTTCAATTTTAAATATTGAGAGTTAAAAATTTAAATCTTGATTTTCAAAATTTAAGAATGTCTATTTTTGGGTTTTTAAACTTAAAGAGTTTTTAATTATTGTCACTCTTCAAAATTGTGGCATATTAAATTTAAAATATTGAAAATATTTTGCCAGTCCATTATTGGTCTGCTTTTGAAATATTTATATTATTAATTTTTTAATTTAAAATCCTGTCAGTTTTAGGGTTTTTACTAAAAACTTGACTTTTTAAAATGAAAATAACCCAAATTGACAATTTCTCATTTATTTATCTTTAAATATACGATTTTAATTTTGAAAATATATTATTAAATTTTATCGAAATTTAGGATTTTTTATTTACAATTCTTTAACACTGAAGTGTTTTTATTAATTTTTTTAATATAAAATTAAACATTATGCAAGTTTGCAAAATTTGCTCAATAATGCTGTAATTTTATAAGAGTTCACTTTTTAAAACTTAGTCTTAAAATTATCGATGTTTTACCTTTTACAATTAAAAATTCTTAAATTTTTATGATTAACAATCGAAATGTATTTAACCTGGAATATTAAAAATTGAAACCTCGACGTTTAATCTTTAAAGCAATGAAAGTTTAAGATTTTTTATTTATTTATAATTAAAATTTGTGAGAATTTATTTACAAAATTTCGAACTAAAGATCATAAACGATTTCAAAGATTTTCGAATTTTTATGCATCAAATTAAACATTTCTTTAATTTAGAATCTATATATAATTGACAATCTGACTTTTGATTTTTAAATTCACCAAAATTATGAATTTTAATTCGTTTATTGTTCGATTTTAAGAGATTTTAATTTTGAAAAATGTGATTATAATTGATCGAATATCGGAAACTGACCTTAAGTCTTTAAAGTTTTTTAAAATTGTGCAAAAATTAATTCAATTTTTAATCTTCAAAATTGTAGAAATTTTAATTTTGAAAATTTATGATAAAAAATTGAAGTTCTTAGTTTCAAAACTGAACCATCTTTATTCTTTATGATTAACATTAGAAATTTCAGGAAAAAAATTATTTTGATAATTAAAAATTAAAAATTATGCAAATCTTAAGTTTGAAAATTAAAACTCTTATGATTCTCATGCTTTATATTTAAGATTTTAATTTAGAAGATTAAAAATTCAAAAGATTGACTTTTGATTTTCAAAATTTAAGAAATTTTATTTATGCATCTTTAAAAAATCGAATTTTCAACAAAACATTTTAATTTCCAAACAAAAGATAAATTTTTACTAAATTTTTGAATCGCGAACAACAAAAGGCATTGTTAATAAAGAAATTCAACTTTAAAATCTAGTTGTTTAATTTTGACTATAAAAACCGATTTTTTAACCAAATTAAAAAATACTCAACCAAAAAGTTGCATTTTCAACCAGAACAGATTAATTTTTAAACCAAAAATTAAATTTTTTATCAAAATTTAAGAATTCTGAAACAAACAGTTAAATTTTTAAAAAAGAAATATATTTTTTTTAGTTTTCAAGAAACTAGTTCAATTTTAAAACTTAGTTGAATTTTTAACCAAAAAGACGAATTTTCAGTAAGATTCAAGAATTCCCAATCAAAAGGTTAAATTTATAAGAAAGAGATAATTTTTTTTTTAGTTTTTAAGAAAGGGGTTCAAATTTAAAACGTAGTTGCTTAATTTTTACTCGAAAAAAAACAACAAATTTTCAATAAAATCCCAGGACTCTCAACTGAAAAGTTAAATTTTTAAAAAAGAAATATTTAATATTTAAGAAATTAGTTCAGTTTTAAAAACTAGTTCAATTTTCTACCAAAAAAGATGAACTTTTAAATGAAAAGATTGATTTTTCACCTAAAATCGAATTTCTAACAAAATTCAAGAATCCTCAACCAAAAATTTAAATTTAAAACTTAAAAAGAATAATTTTTAAGCAAAAAGATTAATTTATTACGAAAAAAGAAGAGTTTTTAATAAAATTCAAGAATCCTCAACCGAAAAGTAAAATTTTAAAGACAAAAATTTTTTTTTAATTTTTGAAATTTTATCCATTTATAAGATTGAGCACTTGACCCTTGATTTTCAAAATCATCAAAATCACAAAAATTTATGTTTTATATTCCAAATTTCTTTAATTTGGATGATTTAAAATTGCAGTGTTTTATATTTTTTAAATTTAAAATTAAGCATTATGAAAGTTTTCAAAATTTTTGCAAGGATTCTGTCATTTCGATGCTTTATATTTGAAATTTCTTCAATTTAGAAGAGTTAGAATTGAAAAATTGACTTTGGATTTTTAAAATTTCTAAATTTAAAATTATCTATTTTTTATTTTCAAAATTAAAAAAGATTTTGTTGTTTAAAAATTTATTATTACGATTTACAATTCTTTAAAACTGAAGTGTTTTTAATTTTTTAAATATAAAATTAAACATTATGCAAGTTTTCAAAATTTTCTCAATAATGCTGTAATTTTAAAAGATTTCACTTTTCCAAACTTAATCTTAAAATTATAAAAGTTTTTCCTTTTACAATTAAAAATTCTGAAATTTTTATGTTTAAAATTCGAAATATATTTAACCTGGAATATTTGAAATTGAAACCTCGACTTTTGATCTTTAAAACCATGAAAGTTTAAGATTTTTTATTTGTTTATAATTAATGTGCTTTATTTTAAAAAATTTCGAACTAAACATCACCCGCGATTTTAAATATTTTCACATTTTTATGCATCAAATCTAAAATTTCTTTAATTTAGAATATATATATAATTGATAATCTGACTTTTGATTTTTAAATTTACAAAAATTGGAAACTGACATTAAGTCTTTAAATTGTCCCATAAATGTAGAGAATTTGGTTTGATTCTCTCAGAACCTTTTCAAATTCATAAAAAGCTTCTTTTTGACAAAATTGTAAAAAATCTAAATTTTTTCTCAAAATTTCTATAATTTTCAAATTAAACATATTTTTGAATATGGTTAAGATATTTAAATGTTATAAATTTTTTTCCTTTTTAAAATTTTCCAAAAAATGTTCGAAATCTTCAAAAATATACTCCTCATTTAAACTTTTCGGAATCTACTCAAGATTTTAATTATTTTCGATTCTTTTCAAAATTACTGAAACTTCTAGAAATAAAAAAATATATTTTAATCTGAAGAAATTGTCTTAAAATCTATCAGACTTTTTCGAAATATTTTAAAATCTTAAAAACTTAAAATTAACGCTTTAAAATAAAATCTCGATCATTTTAATGTTTCTCCCAATCTTGGTGTCCGCATGGAAGAAAACTTAAAAAATTCAAAAAAGAAAATTATAAAATTAGAAAAATGTAATATCAAATTATAAAAATTAGGATTATTGCATCCTCTCGTAAGGAGTATAACTTTTTTATATTTTGTTGAAAATTTGTTTTTTTAGTTAAAAATTCATGTGTTCTATTAAAAATTCGTCTTTTTGAAAAAAACTTAATTTTCTTGTTAGAAAATTTCACTCTTTTTTTGAAAATGTACGTCTTTAAAAAAATCGTATTTGATAGAAAATATTTTTTTTCCAAAATTCAGGATTTTTGGTTAACTTGCACTATGTTTGATGTAAAAAGTCTTTTCTTGAAAGTGAAAATGAGCTCAATGGTATTAATTGTTAGATCAACTGTCTAACTTTATGTGACACAATCGATACAAATTTGGAACTTTAGGCTAGATGTTCTATTGATTTTTATCAATAATTAACAACTGATTAGGATTTTCATGAGTTTGACATCATATTTGAACAAAAAATTAAAACTACTTAATCAAATATAACGAAATTTATCTTAAAATTCTGATAGAAGCGGAAATTTTATGTTTATAACCTCTTTTGAGTCGAGGGAGTAAGCGACACGAGCAGACACCTAATTCCGAACTGGGAGCCGCGCGCGCACACTGTTCCTTAGCCTTGGGTAAAGAGGAGGGGGTAAAGGTGTACTACAGATCGGCTCGTATAAAAGACCAGGCATTTATTTTAATCCTTTATCTTGGTAGTAATGTTGGATAGTAGGTACAATACATGGAATTTTTTAGAAATGGAATTTTGAGTTTCAAGAAAAATATAAAATAAGAATCATTTATATTTTTTAATGAAAATAATTCTTCGATGATTTTTTATCTTGTAAACTGATTAATTCGTTATTAGTTGGTTTCTAAATCCAAGTAACAGAAAAGAAAGTGCAGATTAAGAAAAAAACATATCTAAAATAAAAATTATTTGAATTATTCAATGAAAATAAATTATTTAATGCTGTTTATGTTAATCATTGCTTAATTATTATTAGCTGATTATTTGTTTCACAATATTATATTACATAAAGATTAAAGTTTAATATTGTTTAAATAATAAAATTAATTTATTATTTGCTTTGAGGTCATGTTATTCAATATGCGATATGATTTGTATAATAAAAGTTTATTTATATTTATAATTTTCTCTATTCCAATTTCATAATTAAAAAAAGTCTTCAATGCTTTTGGAGAATTGTTTGAATTAAACCTTGAAATTTATATTATAAGATTTTTTAAATTTTTATGGAATAATAACATTTCAAAAAATAAAACTAACAAATTTGAAAGTTCCCGAATAATAAAATTCTCGAATAATAAAATTTCCGAATAATAAAATTCCCAAACTGGAAAATTTCCGAAGAATACAATTCGCGACAGTTCATAATATTACCGAATTGGAAAATTGCCGAATAATATTATTCTCAGAATTTTAAATATCCGGTATTTAAAATTTTCGAATTGCAAAATTCCAGAATTTAAAAAATTACAATTTTTTATAAATATGTCTGATTGATCACAAATACAAAAATGAAATATCATTTTTTGAAATTATTTTTAATGTTTAAAATTTTGAAAATTATGGGTTGAATTTAAAATAACAATAATTTTCGAAATTTCAAACATTAAAAATGATTTAAAAAATAAAATTTCATTATTGTATTTATAATAAAAGAAAAATATATTTATAAAAAATGGTAATTGTTTAAATTCTGAAAATTTCCAATTCAGATATTTTATATTTCGACGATTTTCTATCTGGAATTTTCCAATTCATTAATGTTATTAATTGCCGTTGATTTAATTATTCGGGAATTTTCTAATTCCGTATTATTATAAATTTTCATGAATTTTATCATTCGGGAATTTTGTAATTCGTGAATTTTATTATTCGGGAATTTTTCAATTCGGTATTTTTAATATTCGGCAATTTTATTATTCGGGAATTTTAATATTCAGGAATTTTGCAATTCGGTAATTTTATTTTTCACCAATTGGAAAATTCCCGAATTCTAAAATACCTCAATTTAAGCAGGGTCGACTGAAAAATCCCGAAAAATAAAATTCCCAATACTGTAAAATTCCCGAATAATAAATTTCGCGAATAATAAAATGGCCGAAAAATAAAATTACCGAATTAGAAAATTCCTGAATAATAAAATACCTGGCAGTTAACAATATTACCGAATTGCAAAATTCCCGAATTTAAACAATTACAATTTTTTCGTAAGTATATCTTATTGATTGCAAATACAACACTGCATTTTTTTAAAATCATTTTTAATGCTTAAAGTTTCCAAAATTATTGTTTCAATTTAAAATGAAAATAATTTTTAATAAAATATTTCTGGATGACGCATTTTCTTAAGTACATAGTATTTAAAAAATTTAAAAAGCGTTCGCAAAAATCGAATTTGAAATTTACATAAATTTTTTTGAAAATCGATATAAGGTACGATGAAGACAGAGAATGATTTTTTTTGGTTCGAGGGGAAATTTTTTTTCAAATTTAACCTTATAGCTGCAAGCTAAATTTTAATTTTTCAAACTTGAAAATTGGATTTTTTACACCTTCTAAATTTGATGAAATTTGACCCTCGAACCAAAAAAAAACACCCACTCTTTTCATCATACCTTAAAACAATTTTCAAAAAAATATATATAAATTAAAGATTATTTTTGCTAACGCTTTTTGTATTTTTTTTAAATACTGTACATAATTTAAAAAATCCTTCACCTAGAAATATTTTATTTAAAATGATTGTTATTTAAAATATAAATAATAACTTTAAAATTTTTAAACATTTAAAAAATAAATATTTTTTATTTTTTTTGTAATCAATAAAACATAACATAGTTATAAAAAATTGTATTTGTTTAAATCCTGGAATTTTCCAATTCGGTAATATTATAAACTGCCGTCTATTTTATTATTTGGGAATTTTCCAATTCGGGAATTTTACAGTGTCGGGAATTTTATTTTTCGGGATTTTTCAGTCGTCCCGATAGATTCTGCTAAATTGTTTAATTTCTAGAATTAGTTGAAAGCTTATAATTAATTAAAGTTAAACAAAGACAAGTTATAATTTATAAAATATTAAAAGTGAAAATTCTTTAAATGCTTCAATGAATATAATTTTTCAAAACTATAAATTCTTTAAATTTTCATTTAAAAGAATGGTTTAATTTTTTTAAATTATTGAATATTTATTATGCAATTCTGTTAAAACTTTAATTTTTTGGAATTGTTTAAAACGCAATAAAGATATTCAGAAATTAAAATTTTTTTAAATACATAAAATTTAAAATAATTTAATTTTTTCAGTTGCAATAATTGCTTGAGGCTTTTTATTTTGTCAACTATTTAATTAATTTTTAGTTGATTAATTTTGAAAGCAATATTTAATTACATAAAGATTCAATTTTAGATGTTTTAAATTAAGTAACATGAATTAATTATTTACTTTCAGATTATGTAATTCAATATTATTAACTTTTACAATAAAAGTTTATTTTCTCTTTCGAATACCTCTATTAAATGTTATGATTTTTCTTATAATTGTAAAGTGAAATGAGTATTTAAATTCAATTTTTAAAATTAAAAGTAAATAATTTTAATATTTTTCTAAATTAGTTTTAAAGGTTGTTAATAATTTCAACGTATAGAATTACTGTTTCAAATTTAAAAAAAATATAATTTAGAAATTCTTAGAATGATTCAGTGAAAATGATTGTTTAATGCTTTTTATATTTTCAACTTATTGATTGTTAATTTATTCTATTAAAACTTATAATTTCTGGAAATAGTTTAAAATGCTATTCATAAAACAAATTTCAAAATAATGAAGTCTCAAATTTGAAAAAAAGATATTAAGCTAAAATTATGTGAATGTTTCAGTGAAAATTATAGTTCAAAGCTTCTCATATTGTGAAATAATTAATTAATTATTAGCAGAATATTCTTTTTCAAAATATTAAATTAAATAAAGATTAAAATTTATTTTCTTAAAATTAGGAGACATAAATTATTTATTTATTCGAAGGTTATATAATAGAATATTGTTTAAAATACTTCCATTCCAGTTACATTATTTTTTTAAATTTTGCGATGTGAAATGAGCATCTGAATTCTGATTTCAAAATTATTTGCAAATATACATTTTTTTTGCCTGCAATACTTTAAAATGTTATAAATAAATCAAATTTTCTGCAAAATGTAGAATAAAAATGATTTGAATGATTCCCTGAAAATAATTCTTGAATGCTTTTTATGTTATAAACGTTGATTTTTATGTTGTTAACTGATTACTTAATTATCAACTGATTATTTTTTTCACAATATCAAACTTCACGAAAATCTAAAATGATCAAAAAAATTGAAGTCTTCGAATAGTAAAAAATGTTAACAAATAAATAGTTACTTGAAAATTGGGAAAAAGATAAAAATGAATACAAAATTAAGAGCGCGCGCTGGCGCGCGCACATGGTTACAAAACTTACTTCGAATTTCAAATTTTCATGCGCGAACGGTAAAAAAAAAAATGAAGTACTCGATTAGGTCCTTTGTTCTGTGGCTTTTCTAATATGTAGCGCCACCTCATGTATACTTTATCTCTCTCGAGGGTAGTGAGATACCCCCAATAATTTTCCATTTCAGGGGTGTAAGTTTGAGTTATGGGTTCGTAAATTCAAAGACGTAACTTGCAGAGCAGCTTGTCCATGACCATATAACGGTTTTATCGGGATAACACGAACCCCTGGACCCAACAAGCCTGATATAATAGGCATAACGTTATTCGTAATCCAGCTCATTTTGTCTTTCAAATATTGCCCACTTGGGACCGACAATAAATGCCTCGTTTCGCTTTCTGTTGCGATCGTAAAGTCTAGTTTGCTTATCCTGAAACCAATTTTAAATTTCGAGTACGATAACGTTTTTAAATTAATAGGTAAAAGGGTTGTAAAATACCTCGTGAAATGATCTGATTGTTATTCAGAATCTAAAAGAAAAATTGCGTTTTTAGTTCTAGAGGTTTTTAATCAGAGTTCGTAACGGTAAAGCCCGGGATCGATTCCTGTTGCCAGCATTTTTTTTATTTATTTTTTTATTCACAATATTTTTTCAGGTTAGTAGAATAATAAAAATTAAATAACAGGGGAATTCTAAATGAATCTAAAAATCTATATCCCGAAAAGGAAATAGCTTAATGGTATGACAAAACTTTTCAACATAGAATTTTTTTAAATTAAATAATCAACAATAAAAATTTTTGTATTGATCATTTTTTGTCAGTTTGTGTATTTATTGTTTGAATAAAATAAAATAACGTTAACCATAAGAAACTAAATTTTTTGAAAAATGACAGGAGTTAAGAAAAAAATCACAAAAATTCACCCTGATAATAATTACAAATTTTGTATTGGTCGCAGTTTTTCTTATAATCTTGAAAAACAGCAATAAAAATTTTTAAAAATAATTTTTGGAAAAACGAAACAAGATACGAAAAAAACTAAGAGAAAAAAGTTGTTTGTCCGAAAAAATCTATATATTTTTTATGAAGAATTTTTTATGGAACTTGTGTTTTTTGTTTTAATTCAAAAAATAACATTAAAAAAGTTATTCTTTCGAAAGTTAAAAATAAAATTGACAATAAAAAAATTAAATTTTTGGAAAAAGCGACACAAGATATGAAAAAAATGTTAAGACTCTTCTTTCGCTCTAACTTTAGCCTTTCTTTCTTTAACTAGTATTTTTATTTTTCTGTTTTTAACCCTATAATCATTTATTTTTTGAAATTATACATTTTTGAGGGTAGCTGAGAATAAAAAACAATGCCAAATAAAGCAAAAATACTAAAGTCATCATGAAAAATAACATTTTAAATTTATTTTGTAATACCTGAGTAAGCAGTTCCTGACCGAGGGACACAAACAAATATTAAATAAATCTACCATAATTTGTAGAACAATTTTTATTTTTGACCAAATTGAATTCGAAGCGCGAGCTACGCGGTAAAAATGTGCTCTTTAAAACCGAATGAGCTTTAACGAAAGAGAATTCACAATCACCAAATTAAGGTTACTGATTCCTTAATTTAAACTTCAATAAAAAAACATTCTATGTACAAATGTGTATAAAAAAAATCGAGCCCGTGGTAGATCCAAAACACGCATCATCTTTAAACGTTTAAGTTATTTAAATAAAAAATTATTGAACACTTTCTAAAATAAGAAAAATTCAAGTGTTTCTTTTACGTACTTTAAATCGTTGCTTATAAAATTTCATCGTTTCGCATTAAAAACTGAGTAAGAAAGTGCAATAAAAGAATTGACAACATTAACAAATTTTCATTTCCTGGAGGTTTATTTATAGCATATTTGCAATTTAGGTTTTCCTTATTGTTTATTAATTTTGTATAGTTTGTAAAGTTTTTAAATATTGAATGAAAAAAGTATCCACTTCTTCTTGAAATAAGTGAAATTTGAGCAATGTATCTTTCGAAATTTTTGGATAAAATGAAATTGCAAGAGTTATAGCAATTAAAAAAAAATTAACATTTTATACCAAACAACGCAAGATACGAAAAAAAGCCAAGACAATGAAAAGGTTGCTTTTTTAATGCCCTACAAGATTATCACAACAACTTTTTGAATTTTTTTGAAAAATCGAAAATTCAAATTTCGATCGCTCAACAAATAAGGAAAAATAATAAATTCCATTTTGCAATCAAAATATGCAACGTAAAAAAATATGAATAGACAAGAATTATGTCCTTAAAAGAATCTACAATTTTGTTATAAGCCACTTTTTGATAAAGCACGCATTTTTATTTTTATATATAAAAAAACTAAATTAAAAAAGAAATTAAATTTGGAACAAAACGATACAAGCTATGAAAAAAATGAATATGCAAAAACAACTCTTACAAAAGAAGTCTACAAAGTTTTCATTGGTTGGATCTTGAACACAAGATACGAAAATAAATTAATAGACAAAAAATGTTTACCCAGAAAAGATCTTTACATTTTTTATTACTAATTTTTAGATAGAACAAGTGAATTTTCTTTGCAATCATAAAGAATAAGATTAAAAATTAAATTTTGGAAAAAATTACACTAGGAACGAAAAAAATTAAAACATAGAAGTCGTTCAACCAAAAAAGGTTTAAGCGCGCCTTGGTGCGCGACTGTTCTCGCGCTTCGTGCTTGTTCTTTGTATTTACCCCAAATTTGTGCGCAGGCCTTTTGGAATTAAAGGTCAACACTTGCGCAACTGTAATTTCGTGATTGTGAATTCTCTTTCGTTAAAGCTCATTTGGCTTCAACAAACACATGCTCATCACAAAATACGTGCTTTGCACTCGATGATATGATGATATTTTTTCAATTCAATATAAGAGGCTATGGAAAATTTTTGATTGAAAAACTTGCAATAAAAAAGTTAAAGGTATGCAAAAGCCTGAATTTTCAAGCTAATTTTCGACTCATGAGGCTGAAAATATTATATTTGGATTTCATTTTTGGAAACTAGTCACAATTCATGAAATTCACGGAATTTACGGAAATGAAAGAATTCACAACATTTGTGGAATTCGCGCAATTCATTAAATTCACAGAAGTCACGGATTTCGCAGAATTCATGGAATTCAAGGAACTCACAAAATTCATGAAATTAACCGAAGTCACGAAATTCATAAGATTCACGAAATTCACGGAATTTATGGAAATAAAGGAATTCACGAAATCTGTGGAATTCTCGCAATTCATGAAATTCACAGAAGTTACGGATTTCGCAGAATTCATGGAATTCAAGGAACTCACGAAATTCATGAAATTAACAGAAGTCACGGGATTCATAAAATTCATAAAATTCATGAAATTCATGAAATTAACCGAAGTCACGCAAATCATAAAATTCACGGAATTTATGGAAATGAAGGAATTCACGGAATTCCCATAATTCAGGAAACTCACGAAATTTATGGAATTCAGGCAATTAATGGAATTCAAAGTCTCAAAAGAATTCACGAAAATCACGGAATTCGCGAAATTCATGGAATTGAAGGAATTTGCGAAATTTGTGGGATTCAAAAAATTCACGGAATTAATTAAATTCAAGGAATCAATTGAATGCAAGGAATTCGTGGAATTCATGGCATTGAATGAATTCACGAAATTGATAGAATTCACAGCATTTATGGAATTCACGGAATTTGTAGAAATCAAGGAATTCACTTAAATCACGTAATTCGAGGAATTCATTGCAATCACGGAATTCACTGGATTTGATGAATTTACGGAATTTATTAAATTAATGGACTACACAAAATTCATGGAATTTACGTAATTCACGAAATTCACCAAATCCACGTAGTTTATGGAATTCACGGAATTCGCAGAAATCATGGAAATGAAGGAATTCACGAAATTTAGGCAATTAGTGTAATTCATGGAATTCAAGGAATTAATAGGATTCATGGAATTCATGGAATTCATGGAATTCATGGAATTCATGGAATTGGAAGAATTCACGCAATTTAAGTAATTAAAGGAATTGTAAGAATTCGTGGAAATTAAGGAATTTACGAAATTTAGAGAATTAGTGGAATTCATGGAATTCAAGTAATTCAAGTAATTCAGGGAATTCATGCAACTAAATGAACTTACGGAATTCATGGGATTCATGGAATTCAAGGAACTCAAAGAATCCACGGAATTTGTTGAATTCATTAAATTTGTGCGAGTCCATGAATTCCATACATTCCGCGAATTGCGTGATTTCGTTGAAGTCCATTAAGTTTTCAATTTGATGAATCCCTTAAATTTTGTGAAGACCGTTATTTCCACGATTTTCTTGAATTTCACGAAATAGTTTAATTCCATGAACTTCTTGAATTTCGTGAATTCCATTAATTCCATGAGTTCCGTGTATTCCATGAAATCTATGCATTCCATCATTTCAGTAAATTTAGTTAATTCTTGAATTCCATAAACTCGGCCAAGTTAATTAATTCCGCAAATATCTTTAATATTATGAATTCCTTGAGTTCCGTGAATTCTTTGGATTTCGAAAATTCTATGAATCCGTGAATTCCTTGATTTCCGTGAATTATATGAATATCGTAATTTACTTGAATTCGTTGAATTCCGTGAATTTCATAAAGTTGGTGAATTCTATAAATTTTGTGAATTCCTTGAATTACATGAATTCCGTAAATTCACTGAGTTTCTTGATTTCCGGAATCTATAGAATTCATGGAATCTATGAATTCGCGGAATTTATTTAACACCCGGAATTCACCAAATTAATACAATTCGCGAAATTCACGGTATTCAAGGAATTCGCAAAATTCGTGGAAATGAAAGGCATTCACGAAATTTACGGAATTTGCGGAATTCATACAATTAATTGAATTATCGTAATTTATGGACTTCACGGAATTCACGGGATTCATGCAAATGAAGGAATTAACGAAATCTATCAAGTTCGCGCAATTATTAAATATCACAATAGTCGCGGAGTTAATTAAATTCAAGGAACTTACCAAACTCGTGGAATTCACTGAATTTATGTAACGCCCGGAATTCATAAAATGCATACAATTCGGAAAATTCACGGAATTGAAGGAATTCGTAAAATTCGTGGAAATGAAGGGAATTCAAGAAATTTAGAGAACTTGTGGAAATAAAGAAATTAACGAAATCTATCAAGTTCGCGCAATTATTAAGTAGCGCAATAGTCACTGCATTCTCAGAATTCATGAAATTCAAGGAACTTACGAAATTCGTGAAATTCACGGAATTTCTGTAGTTAAAGGAATTCACGGAATTGATAGAATTCACGAAATGTTTGGAATTCATGGAATTTATAGAATTCATGGAATCTATTAAATTCACGGAATTTGTGGAATTCACTTAAATAACCTAATTCAAAGAATTTACTGAAATCACCGAATTCAAGGAATTCACTGAAATCACGGAATTTAACGGATTTGCTGAATTCAAGGAGTTCATTAAATTTATAGGATTCACGAAATTCATGGACCTAATGCAATTCACGATATTGATGGAATTTAGAGAATTCTCAGAATACGATTAACTCATGAAATAACGGAATTCACGAAATTTGCGGAATTCATGGGACTCAGCCAATTTGCGAAATTCACGGAATTCAAGGAATTTCAAAATTCGTGGAAATGAAAGGAATTCACGAAATTTAGGGAATTTATGAAATTCAAGCAATTTATTGAATGATTGGAATTCATGGAATTCAAGGAACTTGCGGAATTTATGGTGTTCAAGGAATTCGTGGAATTCCAAGAATTCTATACATTCCGTGAATTCTGTGATTTTCACAAATTCCATAAATTCCGTAAATTCTACGAAATTAACCAATTCCTTAATAATTCTAGGAAATTAACGAATTCTTTAAATTCCATGAATTCGTTGAATTTTATGAAGACGCGCCAGGAATAAGTTTTCTGAAAAAATGATTTACATTTTTTTACATTCTCATCAGAGAAGGTATTAGATTTGTGTAGAATTTGACCCCC
>JAWWLR010000127.1:26740952-26753674 GCA_035041075.1 Acraspis erinacei | reverse complement strand
GGGAGTTCTGAAAATTAAGTTGTCGGACACCCTTCCTAATTTAGCAAAACTATAAAAACATTTCTCGAAAATAAAAATTACGTTCAGTTATGGGGGGGGGGGGGGAGAAATATTTTGTTAGGGTTTTTCACAGGGGTGAGGAGGGGTCTTAGAGATGACATTTTTCCAGGGGAGTAACCTTAAAAAGGGAGAGTTTAAAAGAAAGGAGGGGAATAAACTTAAAAAATTGGATCTCTAAAAAAACATTTTTCTATCAAAAGTAATACAAAATAAAAAAAAAATTAAAGCACTCAAAGTGGAATTCTTGAATTATTAACTTTTGAAATTGAAGTTCTAACACTTTTAAATTCATGTTCTGCATTAAAGAATCAAGGAAATTTAAAGTTTTTAAATTATAATATCGTAAACAATTTTAAGCTAGGTTAAAATTAAAAAATTTTTTTAACGGAACACTTCTTAAATTAAAGGTTAAATTATTTTAATTATAAATATTTTAAACATCCTTGAAAATCTTCAACATTTTCTTAAAATCTTTCGGAAACTTTTTGAACAATTTAAGAAATCTTTTTAAATCTTTTTTAATGTTCTCTTAAAATAATGAGCCAAAATGAGAAATTATCTTCAATATTCCTAAGAGCCTTAAGAAATTCTTTTTATTCTTTTGAAGCCTTTCACAAGTTGATGATTTGAAATCATTTCATGTCAAAAATTAATTTTGAATCTTTTCGAAACTTCTAAATACCTCTTAAAATTAGTCCAATTTATTCCAAAAAGAATGTGTGTTTCATGGTTGTTTAAACATTAAATTAAACAATTTCACTTACAAATTAAATATTTTCTGAAATGATCAATCAATATTGTAACCTTCGAAGTTTAAAAGCTCTTCGAAATTTTAATGATTCACGACCTTCAATGTCAAACAATTCACTTCAAGATTGTTTACTTTTAAATATATGGCTTCTATTCAATCGTCTTAAACGAAGCGTCAGATATTGATAAATATTAAAATAATCACTCTTTCTCTTAACTTAAAAAATTTGAAATTAAATCGATTAGAAAATTGAATATTTTAGAATGAAATAATGTTTCATAGGAAATACATTATTATGAAGTTATTTTTAATTTAAAAATATTTTATAAGGTTTCAATAGGACGCTAGTATTTTTTCGATAAATAAGACTTTCGAATTGTAACACTTTAATTTTTAATATTAAAATCTGGAAATTATGACCTTTGAACGAATTTCGAATCGTTTTGTGAAATAAATTATTATTTCATTTAATACTTAAAGTACAGATTCATTTTAAAAATAATTCATTTATATTTACATTCAATAAAATAAAAATGTTTTTTATCAAATATCATTTCCCTGTTTGTCCCGGTCTCAAAAAATTCCCGATCATTTCTCGGTTTTCTAAGTTTCCCGGTCAAACGAACACCCTGAGATCTTATTTAGATGTTCAAACACTTATTTTAACTGTTTTATATTAGTATTGTTTTCGAGTAAAATGATGAAATTTAATTTTATAACAAAAAATTTTCCTTGCCACTAAAGAAAAAATTGTGACTCATAGTCACGCTCTCACCAGAGCGTCGCACACATTTTAACAAATACTATTCCAACGATAATAGTAATGATAAATATTTTTTATCTCAGAATATTTAACAGAATATGCGTTACTTAGAATTTTATATTTATCAGTGTTTTTTATTATGGTAAAGTTTTTTTTAAGAGCGTAAATTACCTAAAGCATATTTCAGAATAAAAAAACGTTAATTAGTTCGAAAAAATCCGATTTTTTATAAAGAAATGTCGCGGAGTTCGAATATTTTTCTTATATCATAATTTGGTCTGTTTTTTCTTTGAAACTGATGCTGATTTGTGGACTCTATTAGTTTTCTTTAAAAAAAATCTATTTTTGGGTGGAAGCGCCGGCCGCCAGCACCTCCACAACAGGACATTAAAAAAATTTTTAATCAACCACGTCAGAATTTTCAGATTTTTTGGATTCTCAAAAACTACAAAAAATAATTTTCAAAGCACCACCCCTATCTTCTTAAATCTACCCTTCAAATAAAATATGTACTTATACTAAATATAAGCATACAAGAATTACGTCTTTTTGGCTTTTCTTTAGAACGCATCCCGATTTTTGGGCTCTCTTATTCTTTTAAAAAAATCAGACTTTTTGGCGAACGTGCTGGATACCAGCACCTCCACTAAGTAAAATTGAAAAAATTGAAAAGATCGACAGCGCGAGAATTTTGGGCTTTTTGGGCTCTTCAAAACTGTAAGAATTAATTTGAAAAACAACCCCGATCTCCAAAATCTGACCTTAAAAGAAAATCTGTACTTAAAATAAATATAAGAAAATTATAAGCATATAATTTAGGTACGAAATAGATTTGGGCTCACTAAAAATAGCAAATTATATATTCGCAAAACAAAATAGAAAACTGACAGCTACCCCAATCTTTTTTTTCAAGGGTAGGTTTTAGGAGATATGGGTTGTTTTTTTAATATTAATTTTTTCATTTTTACAGAGCACAAAAAGGGCCCAAAATTCTAGATCTGTTGATTTGTTTAATGTTTCCAATTTTATATAGTGGAGATACTGACGGCCAGCACCTCCGCCAAAGGATTCGGTGTTTGGAAAAAACTGCAAGGGCCCAAAGATCGGCATCGGTTCTCAAAAATGCAGAATAAAAGTCCAGAAATCGTGGCATAAAAAAATATTCAAACTCCATTGTTGAGGTGCTAGCCAGGCACATCTCGTTTAGAGCATGTGCATCACCCTAATACTAAAAAAATAGTAATCACTAGTGTTTTAAAAGAATTTCAACTTTTTATCCAAAATTTATATTTCTTAAAACAAATACAACGTTTTGATATGGGCGGGGCTGGAGACAAGCTGTCCTAAAGAAAAATTTTAACGCCGAATTAATGACCGAGTTATTGGTGATAAAAACTAAGGCGGCGGGGACTGGCGAAATTTTTATAAAATTATAACATTTTTTCAATCTGAACATAGCAGCACATACATTCTTCTCCTGCTATGCTCTTTCCGACTTTTGCTATCATTTTCCTAGTTGAATTCAAAGTAAAAGATTCAAGAAATACTTGATTTTTCCTTATTTTTTTACAGAATTAAGTCCGTCCAGTGGCTCAAATAAGAAACCGGAATTGGGCTCTTCCTCAAACGCGCCCGAGGAAACGGAAAAGGATCGTTTCTTAGGCTATTTTCCTAGCTATTACTTGGGTAAGTGTTTTTCAATGAGTAATTTGTCACAGTTACGCTACACCACAGAAAATTATTTTTCGTGTCAGTTATCTAGGTTACTTGAAGAAGCAACTACAATTGCTCAAAAAGTTACTATAAATTTTACTCCCATATCTTTTAATCTTTGTCGTTTACAAAAAATGGGAATGTCTAAAATAAAATATACCTACACCTCGTATTAATATATATCATGCCATGTTAAGAGGAACTTCTTTCTAATTTGTACTAAAACCAAAGTCGAAAACCTGACTGCCTGCGACACTGCGTGTAAAGAACTTTTATTGTCA
The DNA here is from genome assembly GCA_035041075.1 of Acraspis erinacei. Lineage (NCBI taxonomy): Eukaryota > Metazoa > Arthropoda > Insecta > Hymenoptera > Cynipidae > Acraspis > Acraspis erinacei. The sequence continues at coordinate 26,750,106 of JAWWLR010000127.1, read as the reverse complement.
GTGTTTCAGATTGTTTATGTATTAATCAATATTTACGAATTTTCTGCACCATCAATTTTGCGTCTGGCAACTTCCAAAAAACTAATTGATCTTTATCATTTTATTTTATTCTAACTGTTTCTAAGCATTAATGATAGAAGGAAACATTTAATTTGTAATTTATTCTTTAGTATTGGGAAATAATTCCTTTCTTAACATTTTTTGAGCACACCACAATTTAAAAATTGGTTTAAATTTGAAAAGAGTTATAAATAAATAAATACTTCCTGGCAAAATTTTAAGCGGGTTAGGTTTAAGTTTAAAAGAGCAACTTTAATTTTGAAGGTTTCAAAACATGTTAAAAAAGAATATGGAAGACTCTACGACCATTCTTTTAATTTAGCCGGAATTAAAAAAATTCCAGGTAAACCTAATATTGCCGGGTGTTAAGAGAATAAATTTTTTATTTAAGATTTAGGGGAAAATTCGATTTCTATTATGTTCTATTAGGTTTAAAAATGATTCAAGGGGCGGAAAAGGAATTTAATTAAGATAATTGGGAAAATTTTGTACGAATTTTTGTTAAAAAATTAACTTGAAGAGAAAATTTAAAATCATTTCTAACCACTTGAAAAGATTCCCTTAAATTAAAAAGAGAGTTGAACATTTTAAAGAAAAATATTTCCATTTCGTAAGATTAGAAATCTTTTGTAACTTGAAAAGTTTTGCGAATACATATCTATATAAATAATTTAAAAAAATTAATTTGGATGAAATATTTAAATGTTTGTTTAAGAAAATGATAAACTAAGAATTTAATTTCATAACCACTAAAAAAATAGAATAGTTAAATTTCCAACAAAAAAAGGAATTGGATAATATCAAAACTGGCATGTCTTCCCCGGGCATCACTTCCCCATTGACATATTGAGATCGAAAGACTGTCCCAGAAACGGGCAAGTCTTCCCCAGGTATCACTTCCCCAGTGAAATATTGAAATCGAAAAAATGTGTCAGAAACGGGCATGTCTTCCCCGGGCATCACTTCTCCAGTGAGATATTGAAATCGAAAGTGTGTCGCAGAAAGGGCCATGTCTTAACAGGGCATCACTTCCCCAATAAAATATTTTGACGAAATAAATATGCCAAAACGGGCATTTCTTCCCAGGGCATAACTTCCCCAGTAAAATATTGATACCGAATAAGTGTGCCAAAGACGGACATGTCTTCCCAGCACATCACTTTCCCAGTAAAATATTGAGACCGAATGAATTGTGGCAAAACCGGGTATGTCGTCCCCGGGCATCACTTCCCCAGTGAAATATTGAAATCGAAAAAGTGTGGCGGAAACGGGCATATCTTCCCAGGGCATCACTTCCCAAAGAAAATATTGAGACAGCATGAGGGTGGCAAAAACGGGCATGTCAACCCCGGGCACCATTTCCCTAGTGGAATATTGAGATCGAGTTAGTGTGGAAAAACGAGGATGTCTTCCCAGGGCATCACTTCTCTAGTGACATATTGAAATCGAAATATTGTGGCAGAAGCGGGCATGTTTTACCCGGGCATCACTTCCCCATTGACATATTCAGATCGAAAGACTGTGGCATAAACGCGCATGTCTTTCCAGGGCATCACTTCCCCATTGACATATTGAGATCGTAAGACTGTCGCAGAAACGGGTCGGTCTTCACCAGGTATCACTCCCCCATCGAAATATTGAGACCGAATGAGGGTGCCAAAAACGGTCATGTCTTCCCAGGACATCACTTTCCCAGTAAAATATTGATACCGAATGAATTGTACCAAAAAAGGGTATGTCGTCCCCGGGCATCACTTCCCCAGTGAAATATTGAGATCGAATGAGTGTGGAAAAAACGGGCATGTCTTCCCCAGGCATCACTTCCCCAGTAAAATATTGAAATCGAAAGAATGTGGCAGAATCCGTCATGTCTTCCACGGGCATCACTTCCCAAGTGAAATATTTAAATCGAAAGAGTGTGGTAGAAACGGGCATGTCTTCCCAGGGCATTACTTCTCCAATGAAAAATTGAGACAGCATAAGTGTGGCAAAAACGTATGTTTCAAAAAAAGAAAAAAAAGCTTCTTGAATTCGAAAAGAAAAAAAAGACATCTGACTCCCTTATTAATTTCTTTCTAATCTCTGAGACATTCAAACTCGGAATCGTGAGCCTCATCTAGCCACTTCGGCAAGTGATAGGATTGTTTCCGGATCCACGATTAGCAACCATGAGGAGGTTCACTCTAGCTTCTACTCTACTGAGGGCTACCTCGAAGAAACACGAAAATTCGGCGTGATTGGAAAGCCTACGGAATTCAAGTTCTTGAATTTCTAGAATGTCCTTAGGGACATTGGGAGTAAAAAAATAATGGATCTTAATTCATTAGTTTCCACTTTTACTTCAGCAGCCCTCAGGACCAATTTCTCTCGCACTTGTTTGCCTGATCGACGCTGCCTTTTTCTTTTTGATTTTTGATCAACCGAGAACCTAGGCATTTTTTTTCTCTTTGTAGCTCATACTGACACATGGATGAATTGAGAACATGATTAAATAGAAAAGAGCATGGTCAATTACGTGGGATCAGTTTGAGTTACCGCCCTACCGTCCGTGTTAGAAAGAAGGAATGCTTCCTTCTTATTCGTGACGATGGAACGGGCGAGAATTTAGTTTAAAAAAATAAAAAGGTCCTTTTAATTCACTTTCCTAATTGAAAAAAATGACCATTAGTAAGATCCGAGCCGCGAATGATCACAAAAACACACGCGATTCGGCTTTTTCTTCTGAATTCACCTTGAAGGTAAAATAGAAAATATATCTATTTTCCCTAGAAGGAAAATTAGGATCGTTAAAAGAAAATGGCTCTTTTTCGTTTAAAGATTCAAGAAAAGAGCAATTTTCTTTAGATGCTCTCAATTTTTTTAACAGGCCGAATGGAACCTCCGTTAAGGACCTACCTTCGTTGGGCCGAAGATTTAAAATCTGTTACGTCCGGATTGTCCAATCTAATTTTCCCGGTCGATCCACCTATCCCGGCAATTCGTTGGTTTCCGTTGATTCCCGTACCGAAAATAAATTTTCGTTGAATCGAACGAAAGTTTCGCGGCCTAAGGGCTAGATCTTCCAAATTAAAAAATTGAAGGAGAATTACTCAGATTCACAATCCCGAAACGCGGACGGACAGAAGTCTAAGGAGTTCCGGCTCGTACCAAGTTGTCCAAGTGACTGCAAATTTTGACTTCTGTTCGATGCACGTTTATAGCTCATAGCTGGTGTGATTCAGGTAGGGATATCTGCTGAGTTGTGGATTTTTTGTTAGGAAGGTGAGGATAGATTGTTGACCTACAATTTTGCTTTCAATTGTGCAAAGTATAAATTGCCAAATCCTTTCGCTTACTTTTGAAATAGGGACCTCGTCAGCACTTTACAGAAGTAAGGTATTTAGAAGTATGTCATATTATCGGCAGAAATTTTCAATTATATTCATTGCAACCTTTTGAGTTCATATGAAAGCGAGAATTATAACATTATCATTTCTTTGCTGAGCGTGCACGTGGTAATATGTTGGCTTGGTTGAATATGAGAAAGAAACGCACTTACGGCGATAATATTCGGTGGAACAAAGGAGGCAAGCTCAAGCACGAAGCGTTCAGCCGCTGTGTGTGTGCGTGTATGTTCGCTTGCAATTATTCGCGACATGCATTCATTCTTTTCATTTTTAATTAAAATTATATTCGGGGCTTAATTCTATTTTAATATTAATTCTAGCTTTAAATCCTAATTCGAGACAGATGATGACATATGTTTCTTTTTATCTCGAATTCTTATTTAAAATTTTCTTGTAATCTTCTGAAAATTTTTATGTCTTCTCCGGGCATCACTTCCCCAGTGAAATATTGAGATCAAATAATACTGGCAAAAACGGGCATGCCTTCGCTGGGCATCACTTCCCCAGTGAAATATTGAAATCGAAAGAGTATGGCATAAACGGGCATGTCTTCCCCAGGCATCACTTCCGGAGTGAAATATTGAAATTAAAAAAGGTTGGCAAAAACGGGCATGTTTTCCACGGGCATCACTTCCCCAGTGAAATATCAGATCCTTTTGCAAAAATTAAAGTAATATGCAGGAGCTTATATTACCAGTCAAATTTTTTTTGCACCTGTGGTTTTTGACTGCATTTTTGTACTGTTTTACATTCACGGGGTTTAGAATATTTCAGTTGATCTTTGCCAATCCGATGTAAGAGATTAAGAAGATTTGTCATCTTTCTGGAAAACTAGTTTTTAAATCTGGAAGATAGAATATTATCAGGTACATATTTGTTCGTATATTTTTGTATGAGCGCAAGCCTTTTAAATCACAGTTCAAAGCATCGACAAATGTTATGTAGTGATTGTTAATTCTCTTTTGTTAGGGTACCTTCGGCTGTAACGAACACATTCTCATCACTGCTCATACTACAATAAATAAGTGTTGCACCTTCACAATATCAGTTCAGAAGAATCAAACATTGGCATAGAATTTTAAAAACGCCAAAAAAGTGTATCTGAAAGAATATAGTTTAGGGTTTTATATTGCATGTCAAACATTTTGTTTGGTAAAATAAAATCCTACATATTACTTTAATTTTTGCAAAATAATCTGATATTCACCCGGGGAAGCCATGCCCGTTTTTGACATATACTTACGATCTCAATATTTTAATGGGGAAGTGCTGCCGGGGAAGAAATGTCCGTTTTTTCCACACTCTTTCGATCTCATTATTTTACTGGGAAAGTGATGCCCGGAGAAGACATGCCCGTTTTTGCCACACTCTTTCGATTTCAAAATTTCACCTGCTTCCGGTACGTCTTCGTTAACTGGGGAAGTGATGCCCTGTTGAGCCTTAAGGTTGGGGGTAGAGAGGCCCAAAGCGACCATGCAACTGGGGGAAGGGATGCCCGTGGTTATAATTTTAATGATTTGTATTAGAACTTTCTTAAATCTCGGAGATTTCAAAATAAAGACTGCACTCTTGATTACAAAAATCATCAAAAAATAAGAAGTTTTGTTTATAAAGTCATGTAATTGAAAAAATTGAGTATTCCTAGTTATAACTAAACAACTAGACGAAATGTCTTGTCGAACCGCTGTTTAAACTACAAATTAAAATAAAATCGTATTTAATATTAACGCCATTTTAAAAAATTATAATTTTCACATATTTGATTATCATATTATAAAATGAGGGGAGATTTTAAAACGCTGATATTAAATTCAAATGAATCGTGAGAATAGTAACTCATCGCATGCTGTGTAATAATTTAGTCACAAGAACTTAAGCAACATGTAAAATTTTTCTTTTTGTAGATCGAAGTCGGAAGGGAGCGGAACTTTACACAAAACTTGCTCCCATACTACTTCATGGCGTCACTCATTACGTATGTGCTGGAGACACAATTCGACCCAACATTTCCACAATGCCAATAGGCACCCATTATTCTGTACTATTTGATAAAGAATGCACTAAACTCCTTGGAGTGCTCAAGATGAATCAATTGTGTCAGTTCTGTACGATTAGTGTTTTCGGAGGCGTTCTGGATACACGTGAAGTAATAATATCCAATGGCAAAGTCAAGAGTGTCAATAGAGGAAGCAATCTATATAAGGTTCTTCTACAGTTTGAAGGTATGAATTTTTTAGTTCCGTACGTGCGTACCGCCGTAATGGCCCTTCCGCCAGCACCACTCCCATTGGTCCCAGGGAAGAAGGAAGATTAAGACAACCATAGGCTATACTACTATATCATGCTGGATTCAGATTATTATATTTTTCTGACGCGTTCTTGGTGAGAATCAGAAAACGCAGAAAAAATTCAACCAAATATTTCAGGATATCTACTACTTCTTTCCAACAAAATTCGTGGACCCAGTTCCTAAACTTTCAGTTATCATTTTCAATCAAAATATTCCTTCCCGTATCTCGTTTCCCAATCTGAATTTTGCAATTCTTGTACAGCTTCGATCCACGAATCCTTTTTAAAATACTTTAGTTATTCTTGCTTACTTGCTTAAAGCATTTTTTATATGCAGTAGAATCTAAATACTTTTAGTTTAAATAATTTTAATATTGCCAGCAGCCAAAAGTGTTATGTAAAATCTAATATAGTATATATGCACCGTATTTTTAAGAGTTAATATAGTTTCCATCTTACTTTTATTTAGAGTGTCTCAACAATAATCTTTCTTTATATTAGCTTCATTCAAGGAACTGCAAAATCAGTCAGTTCGGAAAGATCATTCGTCGAGTAAATATTGTATTATTGCTTTTCGTGTTGAATAAATGATGTATTATCATTAAATACAGAAAATTATATAAAATCCTTTTCCCAACCAGAAAAAATTGGGGATAGTACCAACTTTAAGGTGCATATTCAGGGCGGCCGTTTAAATCAAAGAAAAAATTTCCGGTCATTTCCCGGTTTGCAAACATTTTTCACGGTCAATGAAATTTAAAAAGTCGAATACTAAATCTAAAAATTGTTGCATTGAAAGTAGTAAAAACTGAAATGAAAATGAAACTTGAAAGGTTCTTAAGGTATCGAAAGTATTTTTTTTAAAGTAGGAGAAGCTCGGGAAAAGAAATAAAGATACTAAAAAGTGTTCAATTTTAACACAAACATTGAATTTATTTATTCCAATAAAAGATAGGCTGGATATTAAGCAATATTCATAATTCCAGAAATAAAGGTATTCTTTCGCTCGCTTAATTTCACGACATACAAATCATCCTATTGGATTAAAAATATAAATGTATTTTTATTTTTACTCTTTAATCCTTTCCCATAAAGTATATTTTCTGAGAGTGCGCGCTCGCAACTCTGAGCTATTTCTCGCTCACAACGCAAATTACGGAAATTGCAATATTTGAAATCAGTTCTTAAGGTGCTTCCCCAAGCTTGATTTTTACTCTATGTATTACAAATTACAAACATTCTCCTAAAATTATCAATGATTTGATTTGATATTTTAACCACATAATCTAAATGTCTAACTACCATCCTTCAAATAGGGGTTTTACGCAGAATGCGCTGGTTGTTGTTTTTTCTAATTAAGGTAGTTATTGTGCCAAAAGTCAGATATCTAAAAAAGTAGTTTTTCTACGATTTTGAGAACTAAAAATATAACTAAAGCAATTTTAAATCAAAAACCTTATTTTTGCATGAAAATCTTCAAATGCGCCAACAACAGCATAAATTTGAACCATGTTTTTTTGCAATTGACTCTTTTATGACCATCGCTTTTTACCAAGTTTGGAAAAATAATTACATTTTAATTAGTGAAGACTTATTTTTTCAGGGAAAACATTCTCTACAGCTCAACTGTTTCCAATTTTAAAAATAAAAAAGCATTCTTGAAATATATGTATGGGTTTAAAAAATGTTTTCTTAAAAAGATATTGTTTTAACAATTTCAGCCATAGAAAAATTTCCTTTAATATTTTTCCAAAAAAGGTCAGCCGTCATTTATTAAAATGCCATAATTTTTCAAAATTTGGTAAGAAGAGACGGTCAGAAAAAATTCAATTGCAAAAAACATGATTGAAATTAATGTTGTTTGTGTGAATTTCGACATTTTTCATTAAAAATAATGTTTTTTATTTGAAATGATATCAGTTATAATATTTTGATGCTTAAAATAATATAAAACTGTTTTTTACATATGTGACTTTTGGCACAACTACCCTGATTAAAAATATGATGTATTTTTTGCACCTGGGAAGGAGCAAACGGCCACCGGGAGTGTACCCATTCTGAACGGAATATCAGCGTGGCGCATTGCTCAATAAAACGGTGAGACGTCTAAAGCGTCATTTTTTCGACGATATTGCAAACAACTTTAACCCACGGTTGCGACGGAGGGCATCTCATGCCTCACGTAACCTTCCTATTGTTAGAAAACCAGAGTCCTTTAACATGCTGCATTAGGTTCACGTTCGTTCGTATTAGGTCCGTTCCATTTTTACATTTGAACTATTCCATTTTATGTTAAAATTGTATCTGTTTTAGATGCAAATTTAACCGTGCTATTGGAAACTCGTATTTTTGATAGAAAATAGTCTCATTAGATGATACCTAACCTTTTAATTAAAGATTAATTTATTTGACGGAAAATGTAACTTTCTTGCTGAAAATTTATTTTTGTCGTTAAAAATGTATTTATTTAACAGAAGATCTAAATTTTTATGCTTCCGTGCACTTTTGGACACGAGATTTTCATGCTTGAAAGATGAATTGGAAAGCATGCTCCGGGACGTCCTTCCTCAATGTATTCCTCCATAAAAATATTTCCCCGTATTGTTAGCAATCCGTCAAAAACAAAGAAAGAACAAAGGAAGGTCGTGTCGGGTGGAAAAAGTCAAATGCAAAAACAAATGTCCAGAGTTTCTCAAATCAAACAAGGAAAAACCAGAGAAGTTCTGAGGAAGAACTTTAAATGATAAAACGAATGACTGAAGCTTCTCTAATCTCATACACTGCGTATACAAAAAAGGACGGTTGTGCGAACCAATCTGAAAGCCGACAAAAACAGATATAGATCGAAATACCAACTTCAGATGAGAAAATATATAAATAATATAAGAGAACAAGTTCAGGTGACAAAATGAATTAAAGTACCAATAACTTGCTCAGGTCGAAAGAATTACGAATATCGAATCCAAACCACTATTCCTCAACGAAAAGCTTAACCAATATTGTAAGCAATCCATCAAAAACCCAAAGAAAGCACAAAAGAAGATATGTTTTCGATCCCATTATCCCGTTTTTAGTGCCCAAGTGTTCAAATAATTTGTTTTCGATCTCCTTTTCCCTTTGTTTAGTGAGTGCCGAAGTGTTGATTTCATATTTTTTCGATCCTGTTCTTCGTTTCGTTTAGTTCCGAATTGCCAAATATAATATATAGGTGATCTCTCATACACTACTTTTTTGTTTGCGATCCCATTCTCTCTCTTTTTAGTACGGAAGTCCTATAACTAGTATATGTGACCTCTGTGCCATTGTTCAGTGTCGAACCGTGACCCCCCCCTCCCCCGGTAATAACCGTGTTGGATTATATGGGTTTCAGAGTATGGAGTACAGTATGAAGAGAGTATGAAGAAAAATTGTGAAAGTTA